>JAQFZG010002623.1:0-15906 GCA_034695465.1 Entomobrya nicoleti
CTAACACATTCACGTTATTTTTTACTTACGGCAAGTAGCATTGAAAGCATTGAAGATGATAATGTTGTGGAAGAAGCACTGAAACATATGCCTTTTCTACAAGAATCACATCTCCTGGGCGAAATGCCTCGTTGGCCACAACAAATCGACCCTTAGTCGCAGTGCTTTTCAGAGTAAGGCCCTTGGAACAAGCTTTGAGGTATTGGCTACGACCGCCAACCACCTCTGGTAACTGAGGCTGATGCTGTTCCCTATCACCGTTACTTGTGCCACTGCTGCTGCCACGGCCAAATGATATATTGTTCTGTTCTGGTGCTGCTCCTCCTGTTGAAAAACAAACAGAACGAAAGAAAATACATTGGAGAAGTAGAATTGGAGCTTTAAGTTACATAAAATCTTACACCATGTTTTTTCCTTCTCCTTCTTCATCTCTACAACAAATGTGTAGACAAGAATGGAACCTTGTCTGGGAACTTTTCGAGTTTATTTTCACGCACCCAATTTCTACAACCACACTTATTATTACACGAAGATATCATGGTATTTGGTTTGGTTCATACTTTTTGGTGTGTGTGTCTGTGATGCATGCTGCTCTACTTTTTTTACCTCCAAAGAAGAAAAAATAAACTTTCGGCAAAAAGAAAAGAAAAACCTCTGTTTTAACACGAAAAAGAATTTTTATAGTTATTCTTCCAAACAAACCAAACATTCTAGCAAAGATAGGTACATGCACAAAAAAACACAAAACTAGTTTTTTGTTTGGATGTTGGAAAGCAAGTTAACTACAAGAACAATAGAACACGTCTAACATATGCTACTATTGTGAAAAATAATGTGAAACTGGTGGGAATTGTTCTGTAATGCAAAAAGTGCAAGTAGAAAATATCCTTAGCCATTGAAAATGGCACTTCTACTTAGAGTGTGGATGATGGGTTTTCGTTTCCTATTATTATGATGATAACGTTCATACATGCATCGCATGCACCACCAAGAAAACTAACATTCATAGTCAAAGTTATAGTTTTTTTCCATTTTCAAGCTTTTTATTTTCTCCTTGAAAAAAAAGTGAAAATTAAATGGGCATTCTGGGAGCGAACATAAATTACCGTTTAAAGGTAAAAAAGAAGAAGAAAGCTTTATTCATGAGTTTGTATAAAGGTTATTATATTGCTTGTAAAAAAGCTTACCAGAAGAAGATTTGGTGGGACCTGACTTTTGCAGAGTTTCCAGAGCTGACCTGCTTTTCGCTACTTTCTTTTCATCAAGTCCTTTAGCTTGGCTTAAAGACTGAATGGCTTTTTGCAAGTACTTTGATGCCTCCGAGTGCCTCCCTCCCTTACGATCCTCAAAACAGCATCGTGCTAAACGCTCATAAAGCTTGTAGTGTAGCTCTGCAGGATATCCGAGCTGAAAGGCAAGCAACGCGTCCCTCTCAGATAATGAGTATTGAGCAAGATGAAATTGAGCTGCAGAGCGATTTGCGTATACGACGGCAGCATCTGCTCCAACCCAAGTTTCCGGGGAGGGAGTGACGTGAAAGGAGGAATCATAATGAACAATGAACCAGCAAGTTTAATAATGAGTGTTTGTACTTGCAGAGAAGCACAGAGAGGGAAAATAGCATTTTGTTGTGATGAAAAATTGCAAGAGACACAAGTATACTAACCTTCATCATCATGAGGCATCCAGGCTAAACACTTTGTGTAATATTCCAAAGCCAATTTGTTGTCTCCAGTCCCAAACGCTTTATTACCCGCATTTTTCAATGTCATCGCCTTCTCTTTATCTTTCCGGGATGGATGCTTAGTGAGCATCCTGTGGACAAAGGATTTGACCTGCTCATTCTCCAAAAAGAAGCCAAGGCGCACTGGTGTCAGACTTGACTCAAAATAAGCCCAGTCTTCAGGACTAAATGTTGATCTTAGGTCTAAGCATAGGGTTCTTAGTGCCGACTCAATACCCGGACCCGTAGATGTAAAGTGAGAGGAAGTTAAAGAAGGTCCAAAAGGGTCGCTGTTAATATCACCACCAATTTGTCCTAAAGACAACATGATTACTTTTATCTATGTGTCAAAATGAGTAGAAAATGTATGAAACAAGATTACTCTTCCTGTATCATCTACAGCGTAACAAACAACGTAATACTTTATTTTACAAGAACATAAATATAACTTTATGTCTTGTGGACATTAATTAAATTATTTTTCAGTGCAAAAATGCTCAAGATTAACATATGTTGACACAAAATATAAAAGAGCTGCAATATGCTAAGATAAATGTGAGTGTGAAGATAATAGGCAGAGTGTACTCAGTGTACTTACACAGTGCACGTTAAATTCGAAATAGTTTCCCTCTTGCAATGCACTTTGTGGAAGTCACATTGGATGTATTTTTAGAATTTTCGAGAGTTCGGATATCCGAGATGCTATATGCATATATCTTTGTCGAAGAGCAGCTTGAAGTTTTCGTGCAAGAAACAGGGTTTAAAATATATCCATTAGTCGATGTATGCATGCTATTTGAAAATGTACATTTATTTAACACCAACGCCATAAACGAATAATAGTTAATTTTTAACAACATTTTCAATGAGTAGATAGCTCCAGCTCCGTCAATAAATGAATTAAATAAGCTAAGAAATAGGAAGAACTAATACGAACGGAATTGAGAAGTATTTCATAGCTATCGAACTATTGATACATTTAAGGAATTAATACATCATATTTATTCCTCTAAAAATTTAATCCCGTAACATTTTACCATTAATCAATAAATCAATGTGTAAATTTAAAATACTTCTTTTTAATAATGTTCAAACCCGTGAACATTAACTGTACAATCTATTTATATGTGAAATGATATGTATTTCAGCTGCGTAGTTATTTATCAGCTTCCAATAAAATTTGTAAACGTTCCTCCAGTATCCTCCGTCCAGGGACTCCATTTCTCCCAATCGCAACTCAAACTAGAACATTTCCAAACTTTTCTCGGTTTCCTCCCAGGAGATGAATTAGGCAATACATTGGTGATGATGGTGGGCTTGACATTTAGTCCCCGGAGAAGCCTACAAACAGGAAACCGAAAGTACAAATATTGTAACAACTCAGGAAAATAAACCTGGCACATTGCTTTACTACACAAACAAGTTTCTCGGTAAGATGTGAAGAAAAAACTTGCATTATAGCCTATCTAGTAGAATAAATTGATACAATTTGTGAGGTGTACTACAATCAATTCGTAGAAAATTGAGGCAATGTTGTTCTTACTGTAAAGTAGCTTTTTTCCCGAGCACTTTCCCAATTCCCCCATGTACCAAAATTTCACAAACAAATCTTTCGATACAAGCGTCTTTGTCATCATCATTACCATTTTGTAGTACATCAAAAGCAAGTCCATCTCTATTTGTCAACATAGTAATGGGAAAGCCATCACGATCTAGAACTGTTTTGTATCCTGCTGAATGTGGAAACCCGGAAGCACCCCCACCTGAATGTGAAATTATGTTCATGGCGTCATCAACAGGAGCACCGTAGCCGTAACGTCTTCCAGCTACAGCGAGACCAAGACCACTTGAACCAAAAAAGGAAATGACAAATAGGGCTATGGCCATCAAAACCATCAAAGGAAATAGGATGGGGAGCATGACAAGCGCAAAGATGCTGCTTCCACCTTGTTTCATTCCAAATGTGGTGAGAATTCCACCAACGTCTGCAGAGAATGATCATAGAGAAAATGGAATGGTCATAAATTATAATGGTTTTACACAATTTTCACAATGTATATATTTTCTTTCTTTCTTGAGAAAAAAATATCAAAAAGAATTTTGGAAGTTGCGCATTTCCGGTGAAAACGGAACTTGTCAAAATCAAACTATTTGTATTCCTTGGATTTTTTTTCCCAAGTCGAAAACTATTTTATATTTTTAGACTGCTAGTGGCTAGCGTGCTGTAAATCAGGTTCTTTTTTTTACCAAATCTGGAAGCTCCTTGAGACAACTTTGGTGGTTCCATAGTTTGAACTTCCTTTTGCCACATTCCATCGGAATTCACCGCATTCTCGTCGTCTGAGGAATTGGAATGATAAATGTTAGCTGAAGTGAAATTTATGAGGAGGATGAAACAAACACTGTAATAGTAGATTCCAGCAGGTATCCGCAAGCTCTCCAGCCTTTTAATC
Organism: Entomobrya nicoleti; assembly: GCA_034695465.1. Classification (NCBI taxonomy): domain Eukaryota; kingdom Metazoa; phylum Arthropoda; class Collembola; order Entomobryomorpha; family Entomobryidae; genus Entomobrya; species Entomobrya nicoleti. Next base: position 4,177 of record JAQFZG010002623.1, read on the forward strand.
ATTTTTTCAAGAAATGTCTGCAAAAGGCTATCAAATTGTTAATAAATTTTACAAAAAAAAACATGAAAGCCTCTTTTAATCAAGTTCATCTTTTATGGCACTACCTAAACCAAAGCCAAAATCAAACTAACTTTGAAAACCACTTTGACAGTCCATTTTTACCGTCGCGTGATTATTCAGTTCATTCATTTTTTCACACATTGGCAGTGCCAATGAATGAATTACATTACATTACAGCTAGTAAATCGAATCTAATGTAAATGTCTTTTCAAAAATAGCATCTTCACATTTTAGCTTTGTATTGATGAAATTTTTCAATAGACATTGATTCACTCTAAATTGTTTGCTGTTTATTTATGTCCTTTCTGTGATTACAACGTGCGTGCATGTGCATTCAGTATTCATTATTTTTGTACCCTTTTCATTTCAGTAGGTCCTCCTCCGCCTACTTTTTTACCCAAAAAGTGTATCTCATCATCAGCAAATATATTTAACATTTTTATATGTTTATATTTAGACAATTTTAGCAAAATATGTGTAGTAGCACACAAATTCTCTAGAAAAAGTAGGTACCAATTCAAAACTGTAATTGTGCAAGTGACTTGACTATTGATGATGATGATCTTGATAATGATCGTAGAGGCATGGCATGTAAGCGTAAGTGTGTAATATTGACTCAGCAGTTTTTTCTTTCATTTTAGATTCGAGTGGTGGTAAAATGTGAAATAAGGGTGATTAGATCAGTTTTTCTAGGGGAACTTTAAATAACTTGACTTCACACACATAATAGCATTCCTTTTATAATGGAAAATACAGATAACATTACATTTGTATTTGTAAATATACGAAATCTAGTAAAACGACGATGGCATCACATCGCGGACTTGAGTTGTTCAAAATGATGATGATTATCAGAAAATCTGAAGATCGTAATCATCTAGTATTCATAGGATGAAGACGGTTGCTTCGCATACAGCCACACCACAGGTGTACGGTCCACATTTTTTTAATGTAAAAACCTGCATAAGTCAATCTGTCTAGAGTCTAGATTAGGATGACTACGATACGATGACAATACAATACTCGCTGTTATAAGCACGCATGACAGCAGAAGACCACCATTAAGTTTTAGTATCTGTTCAATTGTCACCTTTTTGCCAATTTTACACCACTACAAAAGGACTGCCGGGTTTACATTTAAAACTTGATTGTTTTTAGCAAATTGTTAATCGTATAGAAAAAATGAAACGTGCCACAAAGATTCTTGAGAAAGAATGGAATGAATGGTTTTTTTATACTTTGGCATAAAAAATATTGATATTTACGTAAATTATGTGTAAGCACGTTTCTATTTTCTATTCGGGAATCGGAATACTTGGGGTAGTGAAATGATAAGTAAAGTTTTAGAGAACTTCCCGTTTTAAACTATTAATAAGTCTTCAGTTTTTCGTACAACTTTTTGAAAATCAAAAATACGTTACGTTACATAGTTGACGACAAACGACAAGCATGACACAATGTGGTTAGTCAATGTCACACAAAAGAATGGAAAAATAGATGAGCCCGATATAAAGTTCGGTCTTTAGACATTTAATTAATGAAAGATGGATGGGTTTCACATGCGGATTGATTTGAAGGGCAGTACCTATCAACAAAAGAATTTTTGCTAGTGCCACTGGCAAAAGTGGCAAATGGCAAACTATACAACTGAAAGAGTAAGTCGGTGTGTTGCATTGTAATGTCTGTCACAGTCTAACAAAAAAGTTGAAGTATGAAAGCTAGTACGGAATCCTTACTATTGTCATTCACCACTTTATCTTCTTAGGCACTAAAGGCAGGTAAAGAAAGGAATAACAATGACAAAGAACCTCAGTTATTCAAGAAGTTGAAGAAAGAGTTGGATAAAATATATTTATTATGCATATATATATTATACCTATTGTGTATGGTTTATGCACGCATCCGTAATTTACGCATGGCTTTATAAAGTCATATACCTACATTCAATTCAGATGCTTTTTGCACTATGTGGGTGGATTGGATATAAACAGAGCTTTGCTAGTAGCATTTCACTTATTCGGAGATAATTTGAAAAGTTACACGCTAGCATATACAAGCCATTTAAAATACAAATTCATGTCATAGTCATGACACACACAGTAAAGTGCACTAATTTTTAATTCTAACGTTCATATAAAGTAGAGTTAAATCGACGATAGCAGCGGGATCACAGCACGAGTGCGACAAGCGAAGCCTTTCCATTTTATACGTGATCCATAATTTTACAGTTTAAAAAAATGTGAATTACAAATGCCATATGAACTTATTTACCAAGAAATAATCGCTAATCACTTGGTGGCTTCAGTAGTGTAGCTTTAACTGTCACGAAAAAATGTTTTAGTAATGGGATGATTGTGAATTATACATACTATATCTTTTATCACTATGTTTTGTTTGGTCTTTTAAATGATAATATTTAACTTAATGATAGATCATTAAATTTTTTAAATGCTGAAATCTTTAAGGTACCAACAACATGGTCCATGGGTGTTGATTTCTTCAAATATACTGAGTTTTTAAACTTCTGATTTTAAATTGTATTAAAATTTTGTGTCATTAGTCTAGTCATTGAGTAAACACATTCAACTTTTTATGATAATTTCAAATAGTAATTCATTCGTGACAATAAATTATCGTAAAAACCCATAGTGTATTAAATTAGGACCTCAAAGTGTTAATAATGAGATTTGATTGTTTGACAAGCTTAGTGAGCAGGAATGCTGTCCAATCTGGCGAATTACTCTGCTACAATGCAAGGGTTAATAAAAACTTATTTCCTTCCTACTAAAAACGTACATTTTGCATAATTTTTGGCATCATTCATCAAAGCCTATTCATCAGTTCTCTTTTAGGGAAAAGGATGACGAATCATTTTCCATGATATGTAATTTGCACAAGACTCGTTTCAAGTGTACTGACGCGTAAAATACTATGTGATCCTTTAAACCTGACGTAGAAATTCTTACCCTTTTACCGAGCAAATGATCAACATGCTTGTTTATCATACATACTTGCATACCTGTTTGTTTGGAGCTCCAATCTACAAGAATTTCCATCCCAGACTATCCCGTAACGTTGAAACCTAAATTACAATGCACAATGAGCACAGAGGAAATCCAATTATAGAACAAAATGTAGTAGGCTATTTATTGATCAAAGTTGAAATGTACTTTGTAAAAGATTATATACAATGAGCTTCAGAGGAGCTTCAAATATTATTTTATTTTACTATAATAAATATAATTTATAAAAATACACAATGTTTTATTTTATATAAACGTATATAAGTTTTGTATAGAATACGTATAAATAATAAATAATCTATGAGCGTTTATCATTTGTATATGAAATGTGAACTGGGCTGGATTTTGGATCAATCATTAAAACAGGTTTACAGTTGTGTTGTAGTCATGCTCCTGTCTTGTAATGTTGTAATCCCCTCTAATAAACCAAAAAACCTGTCTGTTTCTACGAAGCTAGCTTCTTCGCAGTTCGCATGAAAGTGGCGACTGAGGAACATTGGAATTCCAGACAGCTATTAGTCCTCTTTCCGCTCCTCTGATTTCCGCTGATTTTACTCTGACTCCAAAGCGTCCTCAAAGCTCGTTTTGTCAGATTACTCTGAGCTGGAAGAAAATCCATTGCCCTAATGTGCAAAAATTGCCAAACGAAAAAAAGAGAACAAAGGGTTAGGCGTCATTTTCCGCTTTGCTAGTTGATGATGCAAGGAACCAGAGCGAAAACAAAGGAAAGTAAATTCTCATTCCCAGTTGTTCTTTGAGACTTTCTTATGAAAAGAAAGAGAAAAAATTTGACAGTTTCCATCAAACTAAATAAGCTTTAAGGCAACTCTGCTCAAAAGAACTGAGCCACTGAGAATTACAACATTACTACGTGTGGTAGTCATTTCATTTTCACATAAAATTATCAGAGACAAACCTCAGCATCCAATTTTGTGCTTTATAGCCTTTGGCAGCACGAAACAGTTCACATGATATTCTTTCAACGCACTGCTCTCCACTAAGAACATCCCTGGCGAGGACTGCGGAAGAGGATAAATCCCTGGCAAAGGCGTATCTAGTTGGGACCACGTCGTGACGACCTATTGGACTCGCACTTCCAATAACTGCAGCCGAGCCAACCACTGCGAAAAAGATGAGCAGGACGACTCCAACGAAAACGATCATTGGGAAGAAGAGTGGAACAACTGACGTGAGAAAAGGAGAGAGAAAGACAAACACACAATAAAAATTCTGGACTTTACACACAATTACAATCGGGTGGAAATAACGAGCGGAATCCCTTTTAAAAAATTTAAGAACTCGCCAAGATCGTATCGACTTGACAGGTAATAAAATGACTTGCTAGGTTCCCACCACCTTAATGGCCGAAGTATCTAGTAAAATGCAGGCTATCAAAAATAGCAGCTAGAGAAATAAAAATGAGAGCTTTTCACCACCACCACCATTACAAACATGCCAAAGCACACAGCTATTTTGAAAAGAAAAAAAGGTGTTTTTTTGTTCGGCCGAGTGAAAGGAGTCATGAGTAGTGCAATAAAAAGTGCATGATTGCCTGTCTATCTGTATATTTTTTTACTGACCCAGACCTGTTCTAGATTCTGTTGGATAGCCCGCATTTCTCGTGTTGGGATGATTACGGTGATGATTCTGGGTAAATGGAGGTGTTGATGGGCTAGAGTATCCATTAATGTTATGATCATCGCCGTTGCCACTGCTTCCATAAGATTGTTGGTTTTGTTGCTGTTGGGCGGAGGTTCCATAGTCTTCCCCAGCGCAGATGTGAATACAAGAACTGAACACCACTACAGCACAAAACACTGCCACCAAAACTTTTAACTTGTTGTAGTTGATCATTTTTGCTCCAAAAAAAATAAACTTTTTACACACTTTTATATATTCGTAACTAATTCTTCAGAAAGTTTACTTCACTTCTTCCACCCACATTCATTTACAAAAATGAAATGACAAAAAAACTGCAAATTTGGTTTGCAAACTTAATTTTAAAAAAATTGAATTTTATTTTGCATATTACAATTCAGCAAAGTTAAGTTTTTTGTGAGGATCCAAAATCCAAGCTTCATCCAAAATAAATCGTAATGGAAGTTCAAGTGTTGTCCCAGTCATGCCTTAATTAAAAGTAAACGGTAGGTTTCTCACAAACCAAGTATTTATATAGGATTATAAACTGGGTGATGGGGTCAAAATTGCAAAAGTGTAAGTGTATCGTAGCATTTGCATTGACTCCGGAAGAGGATTACAGAGGGATGCGTTTTTTTGGCAATCTTCATATATGCCTACATCCTATCATATCACATCTCAGATTTAAGACAATCAACATAATAGGGATAAAGTATTTTATATTAAAGTTGTAACCTGTAATGCTTTGTTTTCAATGATACCATATTATAATGCATATGCCGCTTTGCTGATCACTCATACACACGTTATTATCATGGTCCACCCATTGAACCAAATACGTGTATGTGTTTCAATGTAAGTTTTAATAATTAGCGTTCGTATGATACACACTCATTCATATAAAAAATAATCATGATAATTTCTCGGTGCTTCTATCTTCAACGAATACTGTAGTATACAGTATAAATGAGTTAAGCTCAGTCAGACTTAAGTATTTTAAAGTATTTCGGCGTTTTATCTCATTTCTTAAATTGGTAATATGATAATAGATGAGCCATGATGCACGAGGGCATTACCGTCTGCGTAGAAAAACGCATAGAAATTTTACTTTCCTTATTACTAGAAATTAAAGTGTGTGAAGTGGTGTCATATATGACAAATGTAGGTAAATCCTTGCAGGAGATGGGAAGAAAATTATAACTGATCTTCATAATAAGGAAAACATGTATTAAAATATGATATCGTTTTTAGTATAGTAGTTACATATATGCAACATGCAACGCTTAAAAAAACTATTGTGTATCAAACTGGGAGGGCTCTGTGTATAAAACACGTAAAGCCAAACGTTGGATGTAGGGACCTGAAGAAGTGTTACGTTTTACGTACATGAAAACAATTAAATGATGAATTATTAGTGTGCTAAACGATCACATTCTTAAACTGGGAATTCATTGTCAAGTATGTTTACAAGTACAGCGTTCTCAATGTTTGTACAGTGCTTTAATTTGAAATTTGAACAATGCTTTTGACAGAATGGGATAATGAGAGGATTCTCAATTTCTGAATCATCTCTTGATGTGTAATCGCATTTAAAAAAATGTTTCATATGTATTTTCTTTTTTCCATTTTATTTGCAGAGATGTAATAAATTAGAAATGCAAAATAACAAAAATGCATTTTTACAGATAAAGTACATTTAAACGAGATTTTATTTAAAAAATACTTGTTTAAAATCGGATCTAAAATTAAAATTTAAGCTTTTTCACTTTTATTAAGATCAAAAACAAGTTCTTAAAATTATGATGACGGATATAAAAAAACAATCCTGTTGAGAGTTTCTTGTTAATTTATATGAGTAAATATTTAAATGATTCTTTTTTTAAATAAACAAAACCCACAAAGTCGGTGGGAATGAAGACGACTCAAAGCGGAGTTTGAAATTTTGAACATTTTACATTTAACAATTTAACGGCTAATGTTTGACTTTAAAATTAGTGAAATTTATTAACTTTCTCATTTACAAAATTCTTACTTGAAAGTTAATACATACGTTAACTTTTGCCGAAGGCGGTGTATAGTTTTTTAAACCCAAACGACGACAACGCACTTTGCATGACTTTTTATGACATTGTACGTTGTGTGTGAGTAGTAATAAGACGAATTGCACATTGTGCACAGAAAATGACAACGTGACAGGTGTCTTCATTTTCAGGTGACATTCTCATGTCCTTCTTTCATGTAAAGACTTAAACCCACGTCCCACGTTTGTTTTCGTTCTGTCATCTCATTTTTTTAGTCGCATTTCGCATATACAATATATATATATATATATATATATATATATATGGTGTGGTAATGAAAGTAAAGTGCGTAAAAGCACGTAGATTAGCACAATAAATTTAGAGAATAAGATTATGATAAATATCAAAATGCATGCATAATGACAAGTGAAGTGCAAAAGAATTTCGCTGTTGTTGCCGTAATTCACTTTAAATTACTTTACTTTTTAGGGGGTTTATTAAAATGTATATACAATTTCATTCAGACATATAGAAAAAGTGCAAAACAATTAAACAAATGTGCTGGCAGCTTAATTCTTCGGGGACTTCACTTTCATTTGCTCAAATTTCAAATCCATCCAAATACAGGCTTATTTTACGATGTGCACTTTCCTTATCCTCAATTCATTAGTCATTGTATTTTTCTCTGAAAATAAAATGTCGTCAACAGGATGTGTAATCATTACTCACTTACCAAATATATTAAAGTCCCAGAATGAGTGGGTTGTTTTTCCTTTTCATTTACAAAAGTAAAATTCTTAATTAATTTTATCATCCTATGTATATAGCATGTTATAGTAATACATATACATACATGGAATGGAATGTACACGCTTTGTCAAGGTATGTATTTCGGATTATTGACATACTTAATTGCAGATCAATAACATTGTGTCTTTTAAAATTAAATATACTTTTCAAACAAAATGACATACGTATTTATTTTCCTGGCACATCGTTTTGTCGAGACCGCAGCTATGTACATTGTAGCAGCCTTACCCGAAACGTCGGAATTTCTACACTCGTTAAAATTAGAACCATGCAAAATGCTCGCACATACTTTTCCATCTTGGTTGTCATTAAGCTCATTATTATTCCAGCTATGCAAATGAATTCATCAAGTGCGAACCCTTTACCAAAATAACTTTTTCGCAAATGAACTAGATGGATGTTCGTTTCTGTAAAAGACGACAACGGCTTGGGGCGCAGTCAGCACAGCAGCATGTGAAGTACCAAGCTGCCGAATTAGACACTGCGGCGTGTATGGAGTGAGTGTTGACAGAGATAAATTTAGAGTAGTTAACTTGATGTACATGATGAATGTGATGACGAAGGGCATTGTTAAGTGAACAGATGACATAAAGCATATCCAACTACCAAAATATGTATGATCAATGATAATGAAATGATATCACATATTGATGTACTTGTGCCTATGCCGCCGCATTGCCGAAAAAAATATATACCTGAAGCTATTTATGCCAAAAAAACTCGGATCTTACGAATGGAAATGATGTTATTTTTGACATGGGTAATATTTCATTTTATGGTGCTCCTGCTGCTAGTATGCGGCAACTGTCAACAAGCTCACTATTAATAGAACTTTTGTCAGTCAGTGTATGTTTGATAAAAGAAGAAAATACATAGTTTAAAAAAGGTTCAGTTGGATTATTAATATAAGAACGAATTTGTATTTTATTTGCATAAATTTTTAGTTTATGTTGCGACCTTAATTATACGATATGTTTAGTTTAATGACAGCCGTTAATTGGTTGCAAAAAGTTTAGCTGAGAGTTATTCTCGTGTCTTTTGTCCCTCTTGGTTTTAAAGTTTACTTTTTGGGACATAGTGAAATTGTTCCTGAACATCGGATGAATGCGTTGTAGTTTGAATTTGATGTATTTGTTCTATTGCCTTTTGCACCAAGGCGGTAGCATGTAGTGCACACCCCCAGAAAAGTGTTAGGCCCGATCCGCCATGTCCATAATTATGAATTATCTAGAGCAAAGTAAAAAACAACAAGGAGTAAAACATTAAAATCGTTTTTAACTCTTTCTGGCCGCATCATTCACAGTCAGTCATTACAATCATACCGATTTTGGCATTTTAAAGTACAATTCACCGACAAACAAATTACTTTCTAGGTCATACTTGTAAACGTTTACTGATGAGCACGAACTATGAACACGCCCACCCAACTTCAGTGTAGTGCAACGGCAGTGTGTATAAAAACCTAAAAATGCTTTATGTTTCGTTATCTCTACTTTATGCACTCGATATACATTATAAATGAGTCAATGAAAGGACAGGTGGATTGTTAAAAGAATGTTAACAATAAAAAATAAAATAGATAATTTAGTTAAAATATGAATTGTTTCCTTTAAAAACTATACTCTAGTGTGCATACATATCATTCACATGTACTTAATACAAGCTAAATATTTTTTATAAAATTCTTAAATTTTTTAAATTATATTTACATTTCTTTATCAATCAGTCAAAAATCTTAAATGATGCAAAGAAACAGAAAATGCTCCAGAAATTATAACATAGATTAAATTTTTACAGACAGAGAGTATGCAAGTTTATAGCTACCGATTTGTCTTAAAACTAAATAGGTTTTAAAACCGATCATATTCGGCAAATTTGCACATTACCTCGCAATCAATTCATCTACTGCCAAACTATCTTCTTGGAATCTTCAAATGTGCACCTATACGTATTTGCTACCATGTAAAAAAATCGAACAGCTTCAAAATTCGTTACTCCTTTGCTCTAAATTTTGACGAAAGATTAAGATAATGCTGTTTTCTTATCAAAAGAACAAAAAAACACTATCCATTTCATATCAACCCAACTTTAAATATCTTCCTTTCGAAATTATGTCATCATTCAAATCACTTATCATTTATATTCTAATTTTACCCAACTCACTTTCTACAGGAACTACAATTTGCCTGGAGAACTTTAAAAAATGTAAACCCAAAAGAAAGTAATTATATGCATCTGTCACATATGTGAGCCTCATTCTTCGTCCATTAGCAAAAGTTTGTTTTTTCGAAAGCCTATAAAAGACCAAAAAGCATGTTTTGTTTGCTTTTGTTCCAAATACAAAGACGAAATATGAAGTGTTATTTCAGAAATCTCATTATTTCAGAGGGCAAGCAAGAGGCACGCTTTCGACGCAGCGCAAATGCAATAACAGTTTCTATTTCTCTCTCGTCCAAAAAAAATCTTCAACGAACGGATGCATGCGGACATGAGAGTTTTCGGCAAAAGAAACTACGCGACATGTCTTTCTGTTAAAAGAAGAGCCCTAATTCTAATGTCAGGAATGTGCCTTTGGGTAGTTTTTCCCTCACTCACTCCACTCAACTAACTCATTCAAGATTGCATGACATGCTGTCTGTATTGCAATTTGCAATGCATGCGATGAAATGCGAAATAACAAAAAAGAAAAAGACCATCTCTCCGCTAAATAACAAAATATATGTATATATTTCAAAAACAAGTGAGATACAAACACAACCAAGGTTGAATTTTTTGACTGTGGCATTTTCTTTTGTAGAAGTTTAGGTAAGACACAATTTTATTGTTGAACAAAGGAAAACAATTACTGTTATTAAAACTTGAGACAACAGCACATACAGCACAACAGTATTGTTTAGCATCATCATTATTATTATATTATATCGTTGCCAATAAAGTGGCAGAATGGAATGCGAATGTCTTGTGTGCGTTTTTCTGTTATTGCTTTTTTGGTGTAGTGATGAAAATGAAGACGACGAAAGACGGTGCGATGTGATAGTGGTGGTATGCCATGCCTGGGCATACCCATAACCTACCTTTTGGTGGGGTACACAGTACACACACGTTCCTTTTACAGTTTTTGTGTTTTTGCTGTTGTCGCGTTTGTTGGAAAATTAAAATGAGCTTTAGTTTAATACCATACAACACCACACCTTACCTAACTAAAGCTTCTTACGATTATCTCCGTCTGAGCGTATCTCGCAAGCTATATATTTCACATCAATTCTTATTGCTTGTGACTTTTAAAAGGGGAAATAAAATAAAGGGATAGCTATAATAAAAAAATGCTACTACTACCAAACACCACTGTGCGCAAGGAGAAAAGCTTGAAAATGCGAAAGATTTCAACCATCTTTTTTTTACAACTTTCAGAAAAGCCAACTGAGGAAATTTAGGAGAATCATATTGTGAATAAAAGGTGCTTCAAATGGAGGGAGACAGTGGCAAAAGGGTCATATAATATAATATGTACATGGGTAAAAGCAAAGGTAAATTCTGAAAAATCTTACATAATATGGAAACTCTTATATACCATGTGGACACGTTAAACATGTTAAAAAAGCAAGTCAATATACTACTCTGCCAGAGAAGCGAAGGAAACAAGGTCAACCAAAAAGGAATCCAAATTCAGAGATGTCAGCAGAAAAAAAAATACAAAATAGAAGATATTGAAGCTCATTTCTTACTGTACACGCATAACACAATAGAATATCAGAAAAAATAGAAGGAATCTCCAATTTTGGTGCTTTTCTTATAAAACTGCATTTTATAAAGCGTGTAGGTAAGAAAAAGATGAAACTCGAATTTCAATTTAGTTTTAACCAAAAAATTCCGCCATGTCATCCGTAACTCTACTACAACTCCTTGTTATCACTTTACCCCCAACATTGAATAACATGCAATGCAACTCTGAGAAATTTGGACTTACTGTGAATGGTAATCCTTCGCTTCTGTTGCTGAAAGGAGGAGAAATCTCGATTTTCTCTATTTCTAGGCGCACTCTTGACCTGCAAGGGCGTAGGCCTACAACATCTTTGTAGACTGGAGCATGCTATAAAATATTCCGCAACATTCATTATCATCATTTCCGCTTGTTCCAGATTCATTCTCGTGCTATACGACGTACATCCGTACAAAGT
>JAQFZG010002624.1:0-15903 GCA_034695465.1 Entomobrya nicoleti
TTTTTATTGTACCAATCGACAGATCAGAGTATTGGGATCAAACTTTGTCAAATGACCATGGTCCAAAACTCGATAGTATTGGAGATAAGGGTGGTTTATTATTTTGTGTTTTTGTATGTTTTTTGTAGTTTTTTGTGTTTGTATTTTTGTGAGTAAGTAATATTTGCCGGCGCAGCCGGCGAATTTCTTAATTGTCTACGTGCGTTATCTGTCACAGGTGTTTTACCTGTTTTATTATATTTAACTTTCTCACTTGTTGTAAGTTGAGATGATTATTTATACTAATTATTTTATTTTCTCCAGGATAGTATTTTCGATATGTTCTAAATATGTATGTAGCTATGAAATCAGTATATATGTATGTGTATGGTAGATTCAAGTGTGAATTTGACGACTAATTTCAATTTTGTTGCAATTTTAATGTTTCATGCAAACATGAAAAAATTAATAAAGGTTGTAAGGCGTGACTTGGAATATATGTTCCCGGAAAGCAAAAAATAAACTTGTATCTATCATGCAATACGAGGTGGTGTAAAGTAGCACTGCATAGGCAATATTTGGGTAGAACGGAGAAAGCAGCTGCTCCCATTCAACCTTGAGTAGAAAAGTGAAGCTTGTTGCTGGTTAACCAATGGCTACTGTGCGTTGTATGTAGCAGTAGCCTTCTTTTTTTCTAGATTTTCCAGAAGATTGCCCTATATTGCCATTTATTCCATGTTTTCGTACAAATCCCTATAAATGGATTGATTTTTACAGTTCTCGTCCCAACAAAAGAATTTATGCATAAAACATTCGTAGTGTACCTAGCTCTATGAAAACATGGGTGGTAACCCCATTATAATGTTCAGCTACTAATGTGTAATGAGATTAAATTCGACTATATTTTTTTTCCTTTCCCTTAAGCATACATATTTTTATTTCTAATTTTGGTAAACTTTCATTACGATTATTATGTTTCTAACAATTTATACTTTTAAATAGTTTGAATGTCTTCTAAATTAATTGACGTCAATGTGCTGCTTATTTTTTGTTGTAAACGTTTTATTTATGAAGTGTTTTTAAACATAAATTAATTATAATTTTTCACTAAAAATTGCATAATTGTTTAAACTATACTGTAATTTTGTAATAAAACAAAGCTTAAAAATACAAACATAACTTTTCATTTATTGAACACGGTTTGTGTTTCAGCTTCTCGCGCAATCACACTTGATGTAGATGTTGAGGGCACCTATAAAGAAAATAAAAATGTTTGGTATAATTTGTGTGTTGTGTCGCAATACGTAAATATTCTACTAAATAAATTCATAATATAGGCTTGAAGATCACCTTCAATGAACAAATTAGCTTATGTCCCAACTCGTTCCAGTCCAGCCCCTGACATTCTCTCGAGCAATAGGGACGCTTGCATTTGGAGCACTTCCGGCTAGCATTTTTTTCTCCACAATATCTGCACATGTTGTTCACTTTCTCCAAATGGACAATACAGTCAGGTGCATCATTTATAATACCAGGCTTACCACCCCATTGCATATATGGATTGATAATTGCAAGTTTACATCCAGCTTGAAACTTGTTCAAATTTTCTTCATCTCTTTTAATATTCCTTATATATAAAAGTGATATATCCCCATTTTCATCCTCTGCAATCAAGTTCATTGAATTCAAATATGGATTGGGCTCGTCGATAATTAGCAATTCAATTATTCTGTTTTCAAATAAGCTATCTCCCTCTGGATCCATTTCTTTTAATGTAATCGGCTTCAGTGATGAAATATTTTTTAATACTGGCTGTAAGTTTAGATTTATATTTGTAGAAACAATCGCTTTCTCCATAACCGTGCACTTCTGAAGTAATTGTCGATGATTTGGAATAATAGATGTTCTGATTGAACTCCCCAAGTATGGTTTCTTCTTAAGTACACTAACAGCTGCAGTGTCAATATTTTCTGGATTTGACTCTGGCTTTAATAAATCATTTTTCGTTTTTAGCATCTCGCCCACAAGAGCTTTACTCTTGGTCTCTCCATAAGGAAGATAGCAAGGTAACTGCTCAGTTTCTGCTTTTAGTCCACTTTCGTACGACGTCTCCATCATTTGCCAATTTTCTTCTGTGGCCACCTCTAAAAAGTCCCGCAAGTGGACAGCACTTAATGCGTAGTAAGCTTCTGGAACTTTTGGATGATCTCGGGGAGCAGCATTGAGAAAGTTTTTAAATGACTCAATTATCTCACTGCTTGTTGTGCTTTCAATGCTCATTAGCATGACTGCTCGGCTGTACAATAATTCAGCATTTTGCGGAAATTTTAGGAGTGCTTCTGTTACATATGATAGACCTTCGTCGTATTCATTTTTCCATGATAATATTGTTAAAAGGAGGCAGTGATAGTGACAATTGTCCGGATAGCGATGAACACCCTCTTTTAATATATCTAGAGGATATATATCGTTTGTTAAAATGTTTCGTTTTAAATTTAAAATACAACAGCAAAATCGTATTTTCATGTCCAGTTCTCCTATTTCTCCACAATGTTCTTCATACAACTGAGCAATTATCAAGTTTAGTTTTTCCGCAACTTTTTCACAAACAAAGTGATGCCACTCTAACGTCGCACAAGAATACAGTAGCTCAACTATTTTTAACTTTTCAGTTTCAGAATAATCACAAGTTTCAAGAAGTAGGATCAGGTCTGCATTATATTCAAATGTTTTTAGAATTTTACGAGCTGTCTCTGAGCCTTCCTGTTCTTTAACTCGTAAATCTGTTACAACTTCGATAGTCAGTGGTTGAGGTTTTCCTCCCCAGCTGTTACTTTCACCATCCATGTCGCTGCAAAAGTGTAACAAATATTCTGATAATTTCTGCTGGCTTTACGTAGATTTAGAAGCGATTACTGTAATAAACACTTTCACCACACCTTTACTGATTAAGTAAATGAAAAATGTAGTATTATGAAATGAAGTTAGGTATGTATACGTACACAAGTTTGACTAATTTCATAATAGAGTTAATGTAACGTAATGTTCTAAAAATAAACATTTATTGAAATGCAGTGATATGAGAATTTTTACTAGTACTGTCTTTGAAATTTTGATATGAAAAACCAAAAGTAATGCTTTTCTCATTGTGCAATGCTACATGGTAAAAAATAGCGTTGAGAGTACTATGGTTTAGTGGAGAAAGCAGCTGCTTCTTTGGTTTTGGGTAAAGTATTGATTACTTTGTTCTGTACAGGTAGCGTTCTTTCTAGCTCTAGTTTGGTAAACATTATCTATGCAATATTTCCATGTATAATACATAAATATGTCAGTTTGCCATTTTTCTAGAATGACAATACTAAATTCTTAAAGATCCTATTATTTACTAAATAAACTGTTGGTTCGAATAAAATATATTTCTTGTTGTACATTTATTTGGAAATAAAAATTAAATCACTTTAAATTTAGCAATAATTTCATAAAAACAAATAATAATTTAAATTATAAAATAGGTGATAAATTTTTTAATAGAATACAAATTTAAAAAAGGTTTTTAACAAACAAATAGTAAAATACTTCATGGTTTAAAATGCTAAATGCATACAAAGTCTACCAATACCTAGATAATTCTACACAGAAAAATCCAAGTGGAATCAATTACTTCGAGAATATAACACAAAAACCACTTAACCAAAAAAACAAGTAACTACAAGTAACATAAATAATGACAGTGGTGACAATAATAAAAGAGTCATGAAAAAAGTATTAATACATTTCGATGGCAAAAGTTTTTCGACCAATTTAGCTAACCGACATTCTTAAAAAATCCAAAATAGTTTTGCATTTTAGAATGAGTGTACTTCCCAATTATTTTGGCTTTCTAAAACTACTGGACAAATTAATTCCTCCTCAAATAATTGCTTATCTAACTTTTGACACTCTCTAGAGCAATACAGCCGCTTACATTTTGAGAACTTTCGGGTGGCAGTTTCACCCCCACAAAGTATACACATGTTATTCGCCCTCTCCAAGTATATTATGCACTTTTGATCATTAATCCGAATTCCATTGACTCCATCTTTAGCACAAGTCCCCATGTATGGATTAATAACCGCAAATTTGCACCCAGCTTCAAACCTTTTCACTATAACTGTTTCCGTTTCAACTTGGTCGATGTAAACACGAGTTGTATCCCCATTCTCATCTTCAGCTATCAACTGAATTGAATTAGAATATAGATTTGGTTCCTCAATAATAGTCAAGTCGAGAATCCTATTCTTATATATCTCGTCTTTTACGGGATTCATTTCTTGCAAAGTAATACACTTTAAAGTTCCCATTTTCTGTGCCCTTTTCTGTAGAAGTTTCCCCGGAATGACACTTTTGTCACACGGCAGACCATTTTGTTTTAAACTCATAACATCTCTAAGTCGTTCCCGATGTTGTAAAATGAGTGCTCTTCTCACAGGACTTTTGAGATACTGCTTCCGTTCCAGAAGACTTTTTGCCTTTCGAATTACTACTAATTCAGGGTCAAAAACTCTTTCTAATCCAATCGGTTGAATATATTTAACATCACTATTGCTATTTATTTCGGAATCCTCTAAATAAAATAGTTCCTCAGTTTGCGCAAGTCTTTCCAGAAATGTCACACCATTAATTTCCAACTTATACTCCTTTTCAAACTTTAACAAGCGCTCTTCTAGTGTGTATCTCTCTGCTTGAGCCATGGCAAGATCCCAGCTAAACTCCTCATCCGAAATTCCAAGACACTTGGAACTCCCCATTTCTCTACAAATTTTAAACATAATCCATGCCATTTCCGGTTCAAGATGATCACGGTAATATCCCACAAGATGTACTGCTGCTTGGGTGCTATCTAAGTTTAAACCTTGTTTCCAGCACATCTCCGCCATTTTAGTGTCCCTTGCCACACCATGTCCCTTATCATAAAGGAGCCCTAGACAAGCCGCTGCATCTCCGTCACCGTGTTCCATTGCCCTGGTGTACCAGATGACGGCTTCAACAAAATTTTCCTCAACTCCTGTTCCGTAATTATAACATTTTCCGATAAAATACTCTGCTGAGGCAACACCATAATTAAAACCTAACGATGTATACGTGTCAAATTTTCTTTTCTGCTTCGGATCTAATTTGGCACAGCGTTTAAATATTTCAACAGACTTGGCAACGTCTTGTTGCACTCCACGCCCGAGATAGTATGAATTACCAATTAATAAACATCCTAACGCCGATCCTTGCTTGTCGGCTTGAGCATAGTAGTAAATTGCTTTGGCATAATCTTGGGTAACTTCTAACCCAAGATAATATTTCTGGCCTTGAAATATGGGAGATTTTTGTATGCCACTCATTTGTGCGATTTTTTTCAACGTTATATTATGTCCAAATTGGTATTTAAAAATGCGTACTATATCATCATCACTGGCTGGTAATTGATCAATATTTAAACTAGCATTTTGTCTTTGCATTGATTCAAGTATTACGCAGGAATCCAAATCTTGCTTTACTTGTTTTTGTAGCGGCGTTATTTTCAAAGCCGTTTTGTAGCTGCGAATCGCTTCAGGTAGATTATGTTTTGCTTTGTGGCATTGAGCCTTGAGATAATGGGCATTCCATGATTTTTGGTTAAGTTTCAGTGCTTGCTCAATGTCAAGTATAGCTTGGTCACTGTGTTTTTCATCAACGTTTTTACCATTTTTAATGCTCAGGTGACAAGCAGCTCGTTTTTCGTAAATTTCTCCAAGATTGATTGGTGCTAAATTTGGCAAAGTAATTGCCTCGGAATATTGTCGCAGTGCACTTTCGAAGTCTTGTGATTTCATCTGTTGTTCTGCTTTGCTTAACATCCTTTTAAATTGTTCAGTATCTTCCAGTGCAGAGGTGATACTAGATCCGTGTACCAACTTTTCAATTTCGGGTTTCTTGACTTGCAACATTTGTAAACTTTGTTTGAACATTTTTAATTTTTCACCGTAGTCACTTTGTGTCAGTCGTTTGCTTTTATGATGTGCTAAATCGTTTCGTAGATCTTTTAACTGACGAACAGCCTGGTTCTGTAATTTGTATCTTTTCCCATCCCCAAAGTTCAGAAGTACTAAAGACATCAAAGATATGTCCCAATCTTCCGAGCTGCAGCTTTCAAGAAGTATTTTCTTTTGCAAGGGAAGGGCTTTCTTGAGTATGTTTTTGGAGTTTTGATTAAGAAACGTTTCAATATAATTTGGTTCATCTCTCCAATCTTCACCACTTTCGAACTTCCATCGTTGCCTAAATATTTTCCGAAGATACTGAGTGGATTGGATAACCATACTGTCCAATTTGTAAAAGTATTCTTCCTCTGAACAGGAAATCATCTTGGATAAACTGTTATGAGAATATAAAAATAAAATATAAATAAATTTTCCAAAAAATATGCACGAAAATTTACTCTTTGATTTCAAGGTAAAATCAAGATAAGTTACAATTACAGCTACACAACAGTTTTAATTTGAAAAAACGAACTAAATTGCAAAATGATAGGATATGTATTGTTTTGTTCGAATATTTTCTCTTACTTTTATTGACAGTAAAAGATAGCCGATGATTTAATTTAGTATAACGGTGCGTATACCTAAAACAGTTTGCAAAATATAATTGCCTGAATTATAAACAAATGTATTTAAATGTTTACGTGTAGAAATGTAAGGATAAATAAGCACTGTATAATTTTAAAGCATTTACCAAATATTTTACACGTTATGCTCCCGAATATTCACTTTAAAATAACTATAGTTAGTAACTTTATAAACTTCAGTCTGTCCACTGATCCGTGTTTGTTGTACAAGTTTCGAGTTTTATATTATTTTAAGTACTTGCATTTATAATCGTCAACTGATAGTTTGCTCAAAACAAACCAAACAATGAAGTAATACACAAGAAAGAAGTAAGTTCTTGCAGCATCTTTATCAAAATAAACTGATGCATACACACTTACTCACAAAATTTACACTAGCTTACCAGAACATATGCAGGTAAGTCATATATTATATTTAGCAACATATTTAGGCTGCTACAACTTTTTATAAAAAGTATATATGTATATGTGTGACAAAATGCAAGGTACTTATAACGGTTTGTCCTTTTTCTATGAAAATTGGTATGATAACTCTCAATGCATGTGAAACGATTTAGCATGCGATATATATGTTTCAGCCGTATTCCAACACATTGGAATTTCTTGGTTTAGTTTATTGCTTAAAATTACACGTGACAAAAAATCAGTAATGTAACTGCGCGGTTTACAATACCTAAACATATGTATGTCTTGATGTGTGTACACCCAATCAATATACAAAACTAATACCGTCAACCATACTTTTAGAAGAACTGCATACTCGAAAAATATTCCTCAAATTCGTGTGCTGTAAAATAAATGTTGATATTCAGGAGCTATAAGCGGGCCTACGTGTGGCTTGTCATGTATACTCAAATACTGAACTGTTTACAGTAACTAGACCTGTTCAAATATATCATAAATTTATGAGTACCTAAATTATTTCTAAATATCATCCAACTTGTACTGTTCTCTATTAGTATACAACGTAGTATTTTTTCTTTGTTTGGCTTGCATACATTCATATACGTACATACGAATATATTGGAATGTGAATCCAGTTTAGTATGTACTCATTGAGAGGTATATACATAATTGCCCTTTGTAAAATCTAGGAACAAATTTACCACTCCTCATTTTCTTAAAACATCAATTCCAATATCCTAAGTAAAGGCATCTAAAAATCGATTTCAAACCTTTTTATCACCGATTTCTCCATACAATTTTCAGCCTAAAAATGCTTGCCCAACCAAAGTTAGGAAATACAAAGTGCCCAATTTGTTTCAAAACATTTCAAAGTTCAAAATATTACTTAGCCGAGCACATGCGTATTCACACGGGTGAAAAATCTTACAAATGTAATAGATGTAATCTGAGTTTTCGGTTTCAGTCAGATCTAAATATTCACAGACGCCGAGTTCATCTTGGTGAAGTTTACCAGTGCCAACTTTGTACGAAAACATTAGCCAGCCAATCCGGCTTAAATGTACACATGAGAAGTATTCACAATCCTGACAAAATCAAATATCATATATGTTGTTTTTGTGACAAATCATTTTCATTTTTATTTAATTTACAAACTCACGTTCACTTCCATACTGGCGAAAGACCATTTGAGTGTAAAATTTGTAATAATACTTTTAAAGACACGGTTGCTTTAAAAAAACATTCGGATCGTGTTCACACTGAAAAACGACCATTTGTTTGTGATGCCACTGAAGACTGCAAGAAAAGTTTTAAATCTGAACAAGAACGAAAGCAGCATAAGGAACGACAGCATCCTGTTGAAGGCACTAGTTTTATTTGTGATATTTGCAATAAAACGTTTAAGTCTCAATACTATTTAATATCCCATCAGAAGAGATTGCATGTAGCCAAGAAATACAATTGTAAATTGTGTAGTAAGGGATTCACAGTGAAAGAGTATTTAACACAGCATTTACGCACTCATACAGGAGAAAAGCCGTTTAAATGTGAACAGTGCCACAAAGTGGAAGTGTGCCCACATATCTAGTTCATGTAAAACGACATTTAAGTGCAACACCCCACAAGTGTAAGGAGTGTCCAAAGGAGTTCAGAACCACAGATGATCTTCATTCCCATCGCAGCAGACATCATTCAAAAGTTCGACTATACTTTTGTACATTTTGTGGGGAAAGTAAACGTTACGTTAAACCTTTTGAGCTCTTTTCTCATTTAAGAAGTCATGTACGAGAAAAGCCATATTTTTGCAAGTTTTGTAGCAATGAGAGTTTTAATGCTGGTATGTTGAAACGACATGTGGAAAAGTGTCACCAGAAAACGGGTTCGATGGAATACCAAGAGATATTAGAATTTATTCATTAGTTTAGTAAAGTTAGTAAATTTATGTATTTTTGTAACCATTATATGATATCAATTGTTCGTAATAAATACTAGAATTAGAGTATACTGAATAGCCGATGATAATTAAAAGTTTGCAAATTGGTTGAGTTTTTTACTCGCTAGATTTATAAATTTTAGTTTAAAAATCTGTTTTTTTTGGAAATAGCAACCTTACATATTTTTTGTGTAACAAGTATTTAAATTTTCGGGGAAGGAGTAATTTTCAAGTGTTTTATTTCTTAACTAGCAAAAATTGTACTGCGAAAACAGTGTAACGCGGAAAATAGTGTTTAAATCTATTACTAGCTGCAATAATCGTAAGTTGAAATAAAATAAATTTATTAAATTTAAAAAGGTTTGGATAAATTTCATTAAATACTTTATATTTAACCATTTTCAAAAAACTAATGTCTAACATAACGTCAAAATATTTGAAATAAAATAGGCTGTGGAAGCTGGAAGCTGTATTTCTAAGTTTTGCCTAGTATTTATGAAGTACATATGTACCGTTCCAATAAATATCATTGTTAGATTTACGAACGTTTTTCAGAAAATCCATCCAAAATAAGCTTTTCATACGGTTGATACAAGACAAAAGCATGTGTACAAAACTTTTTTCAAAATAATAAGCGACGATACGACATGTTTATAATTTTGAACCATTTATTATCATTATATTTCAATTATTTAAGTCAACCCTTGTTAACCCAAGTTAACAGTTGCAGTTTGAAAGTTAAGAATGGCTTGTACTTCTCCTTGTTCCTGAATATTCACACGTTTCCCACTTTCAAATCTGATATCATCACAATTTGTTTCCTGGTCTGTTCCAACCCCTGCCCCAATACATTCCACCACATTCATTAATTTCTTCCTTTTGCCACCATCATCAATCCCAATATCATCACAATTAGGTTCCTTTCCCGTCCCGTCTTCAGTTTCCATCCCCATCCTTCCAATCCAATTCTTCTTTGGCCTACCTCTCTTCCTTCGTCCAACTTTACTTGTGTGAACCTTCATCAAATGTTTTTTCAACAATCCGGCCTTACTAAATTGTTTACCACAAACTTTGCACTCACAAAAAAGTCCTTGATCTATTACGATTCATAGGGTCATGTACAACCTTCACATGCCTTTTAAGAATCGAAACACTGGATAATTTTAACCCACAAATTGTACAGATATAAATATGCTCCATATTCTTCAATGCTTTTTGTTTCTTTCTCTTATAAAATCTTTCATTTTCCGGAACCTCCAACAAGTCCAATTCCTTATAAAGCAACCCTTCACTTTCAATTTGTCCCAGATTTGGAGGCCCATTCCTTCGAATATCTTCTCTTTTTAATTTATCCACTGTACAATTGGGCAGCTCATCTTTCAACACCTTATCATCATACATTCCCATTCTAAACTTTGCAGGTAAATGCTTATCTCCATGTGCCTCATTCCAATGTCTCCTCAAAGCCTGTATATTATGATACCCAAAAAGTTCCCCAGGGGGACACTCGGGACATTTCACTTTAAACATTTTACTTCTCAGTTTAGTGGGATCATGACCCAACAGTGTACAGATTAAGGCTCCTCCCGCAAGAAATAAGGTTTCCCACAAATTCCACAAGCGAACCCCTTCTCTTGCTCACTGTCATATGGAATGTTTGTATGAACTTTACGACGATGTTTCTGAAAGTCCCGAAAATTTACATAATCATTCCTCCCACAAACTCTACACTTGCACTTAAATAAACTCTACACTTCATATCGAAGGTCAAATCGCAATGCGGATATAAATGGGTTTCTTTTGGTTTCCGGTGAGCATTGGGATTTTTAACGCCACTGTGGAATGATGTTCCTTAACTGGTGCAACTGAAGGCCTTTTGGGTGGGATGTATCCCAAATGGGATTTTAATTTGTGACCTTCTAAGCTCCTTTTTAGGTAGTATGATTTAGGGCAGATGACACATGGAAATTGGGGTTCTCCTTGGAATCGTTTGGGGTCGTGGATGGTTTCGTGACATTTTTGTTGGTATAGAGTGTCAAATGGTTTGCCACAATTGGCGCAGGGATAGGGACGCTCATCTTGGTGAATCTGGATCATGTGCTGTTCGAAAAGGAAGGGGGATGGGAAGCCGAGATTGCATTTTGTGCAGATGGCGGTGCTGATTTTCTTTCTTTTTCTTTGGAGGCATGGACGGGAGCCCAAAGAAAGGATGGAAGGTTGGTGGCCTCTTCTTCGGGAATAATTTGATTGTCACCTGTCAATTTTCAGCACAATTAAAAATCTGTAATAATGTGTTGCTTTAAATAAAAATAACTTTGACGAAATATTAAAAGCTTACATTCCAGTGGATCTTTTGGTTCTGCCAGGTGATTGTCCTGCTCTTGCTTATCACTGTCCTCTTGTTGATGTTGATCATCCCAAGATAACTGGACCAATTTAAATGGATATTCTAATTTAATATCAGCATTTGTTGACACTTCATCTTGTTCAATAAGTTTCCTATAACCATCGCAGTTGTAGTCGTCGTCCACTGAAAATTTTATACAAATAATTGAAATTGCCCTGTTGCTGCTCATCTTCTTCTTGAGTTTCCATAGATAACTGTGCTGATTGATAAGGGTTTTCTAATTTAATGTCAATATCAACTGAGGACATATTTTTCTCGATTTCAAAAGTACTTTCTTCTGCGGCATTATCGGTTAACGCTCAAAAACTGTCTAAATCGTATTCCTTCTTTACTGACATTATTACGTTTAATAGGTTCCCTAAAGCTATAAAGCTAAATATTCAGTAAATTTGTCATTTTGATAGTAGTAACCTGTATGCATGGTATCTTGGAGTATGATTTATCCCGTTCTGGGTAAATCTGAAATGAAGGAATGTCTAGACAGGTAAGAAAGTGCCGAATTCCACAGTATTAGGAGAAAATAATGGAATGAAAATGGACCAACGAAATGAGTGCAAAACGAATGAAAAGATATTTTGTCTATTCACGTAATCTGTATGAGACTATGAAAATATTGTCTCTTGGAAATAAACTTACTGTCGTTTTACTGATTGTGAGAAATACTGATAAGATAATTCAACAGAAAATAGAACATTATTTTATGCGTTCAAATTATTTTCAGAAACGTTTTGGAAAAAATCTATCATGAAGGTTATAAATGCTATTTTATGTATTATATCATCTACCGTTTCATTTTATTGTGATAGTAGTAATGAAAGTCATGAGAGTTCAGAAGAAGCACGTAAACTATAGGGTGGGTAAATCTACAGTCACTGAATACTTGATTAGTGACCCCAGCATTTTGTCGTTAGTTATTTAAATGCACGTACACGTTTGATGTGTTTTTATTTCAGATACGATATGAAAATTAATTGAAGATATATGGATTTACGTGGACGTACATAGTCATGAAATAACCGATGAAAATATTGACAAAGAAATAAAATATTTTAAATTAAGCTTTAACTAGTGTTGTCAAAAGAGAGCTTTTATAGTAGCATTGTGGTTAATTCTAAATTGAATTTCCTAAGAAATAAAACAGTGAAACAATTTCACAGTAAATAATAAATAATTACAAAACATAATTCAATTTCCCTAAATTTTACAATATAATGCACTTAGGTAACTAGTTCAATGCAAAAATATTGTGATAGTGGATTATATCTGGTTAATAATGGCTTTCTTCATTGGAGTGATAATAATAAGGATGTATACTTAATAAGTAATGATTGTAAAGCTAAAAAAAATACATTTAAAAATGTAGAAAAATAAGCCCCAAAGAAATGTGAAATTAGTTTTGTAGCGTTTTGCTTTTCCTTCTCTCTGCATTAAACTGTATCCTATATTATTAAATATTTCGATTGCGCACAAAACATAATGCATATTTACTCATGTTTTTGCCATTTAAAATATACAATGTATGGCCAGAATTTCACTTTTACAGTAATTTGAACAAGATATGTTTATATTTTGCCGTGAAAGAATTGTGAAAGAGTTTGTCGGGCTTTGTGTATGGTTATAATGGAACTAACCTTTCTCAACAAAGGTGTTTTTCAACCAGTGGACTCACAAGAACACTCTGTTTTGCAACTTCAAATGAATAATATTATCCTTCAGCACAGACACAAGCTTTATAGTGGAGAAATTTTGACACACATTCCTGAACAAAACCATACTCTTACAATGCATCTGCTACCTACCTTTTCTTTTATGTTGTTTGCATCAATTTCCCACCTTTTGAACAAACAAGTAATGCTTACGCACTAAAGGTATTTTGCCATCTGTTCCTTTTTCACCTTTCTGTTCGTGTTGAGAAAAAGTGTCCTGGGTCCTTTTAATTTTATAACCACACAAGCCTCCCTTGAACAAAGAACATATATGTGCAATGTATGAAGCGTATGCATCCTGTTGAAAGCAGCTGCATGGTTGATAATAAGTTGAGAATATTCCGGAAGAAAATGTTGCCCAAGTTCATTGTTTAGGTACAACCAAACAATGAGTACTATACTTGCTAACATATAAATTATTGTAGTGTTGGTGAAGATGCATGTTAGTGAGCTTTAATACCTCAACTGGAAAAGGTGATTATTCACAGATGTATTGAAAGTGAAAACAAACTTTGGTCTACTTTTTATTGAGTAATTTTTTATAGTTTATTTTAAAGTTCGTGTGAACGTTTTGTTAAAACCTGGAATAAATCGTTTAACAGTAAGTTTATAAAAAACCCATTTCTCTGTTTTTATAACTCTGTAAAGTGATTTATTATTTAAAATGCCTTCACTATCAAAGTTAGAAAAACTCAAGTGTCCAATTTGTTTTAAAACATTTCAAAGCTCAAAATATTACTTATCCCAGCACATGCGCATACATACCGGTGAGAATCCTTATAAATGTGACCCATGTGATATTAGTTTTCGATTTCAGTCTGACCTAAATTTTCACAAACGCAGTGTTCATCTCGGCGAAACTTATCAGTGCAAACTTTGTGAGAAAACATGTTCTCGTCAATCAAACCTAAACTTACACGTGAGAAATGTTCACAATCAGGACAAAAGCAAATATCATCATTGTGTTTTGTGCGAAAAATCTTTTTCCTCATCTCTTTATTTACAAACACACATTTATACCCATACCGGTGAAAGGCCTTTTGAATGTAAAGTGTGTAGCAAGACTTTTAACGACAAGGACAACTTGAGAACTCATTTGGACCGTGTTCACACTGAAAACCGACCCTTTGTTTGTGATGCCAGTGAAGACTGCAAGAAAAGTTTTAAATCTGAACAAGAGAGAAAGCAGCATAAGGAACGACAGCATCCTGTTAATGGCATTAGTTTTATTTGCGATGTTTGCAATAAAACTTTTAAGTCGCAGTACTATCTACTATGCCATCAGAAGAGATCACACGTAGCAAAGAAATATACTTGTAAATTGTGTAGTAAGGGATTTACAGTGAAAGAGTATTTAACACAGCATTTGCGCACCCATACAGGAGAAAAGCCGTTTAAGTGTCAAAAGTGCGAGAAATCTTTTGGAAGTATACCTGCCTTGTACATTCATATAAAACGACATTCCAGTGTGACGCCACATAAGTGTAAAGAGTGTCCTAAGGAGTTCAGAACCTCCGATGATCTTCATTCCCATCGAAGCCGACATCATTCAAAAGTACGACGATATTTTTGCACGTTTTGTGGAGAAAATAAACGTTTTGTGAAGCCTTTTGAACTTTTTGAGCATTTAAGGAGTCATGTAGGAGAAAAGCCGTATTTTTGCAAGTTTTGTTGTGTTGAGAGTTTAACTGCTAGTACGTTGAAACGACATGGTGAAAAGTGTCACCAGAATAAACGTCCAATAAAATATGAAGAGATACTAGAATTTATTCATTAGTTTGGTAAAGTAAAGTTGGTAAATTTACATAATGCTAGTTTTTCAAACAAATACTTTTACTAGTAATATATGTACATACATAAGGTAGTAACTTCCTCTTAAACTCTTTATAAAGATACTTGCAGACCTAAAATATAATTTGTGATTTTTTCAGGGTTTTTTTAGTTGTGCAGAAAATTATGTTTTTTGTCTGAACTTGAAAATAACTAACTGCATTAGTAAAGGAAACCATAATATTAGATTTGCAATTATACAGTATATACATAAGTGCATTAATTACATTGAAACAACCAGGAATTCTGGAATTTTTTGAACAAACATGTTATATTTTGAAGACACTTTGAAACTTTTTTGTACCACTGCTGAGTTTATTGTTGTGTCAAGTTTTTATAAATACATACATATATATCTAGATTTGTTATGTTGAATCGCAAAATTTGTCAGAAAATCCGTTATCCATAGAAAATAATTACGTACTAGATCACTATCTAATATACCATTTCATCAGACAAACTGAAGATGTACTTAAACTGCCTACCGTATCAATGCATTGTATTGAGCTTCCACTTTTATTTTGTGTGTGAGCTGCTGGAACTGCTTTTTTAACTGTCAAAAAATTAAGATTAAAATGAAAATTGTTTAATGTTTTAATTAAGTAAAAAATATTACCAATGTAATTTAGTTACATGATTCTTTATAGCTTAATGTAAAATTCGGACAGCTTTTAAGAGTATGAATTACAAAGAGTTGATACTCCTGGAAATTATGTAATTAAATTGTTGTTTCAAAATTATTGTGTGAATATGCCATAAAAATTCTAAAAGTAACCTAAAATGTTGTATAAAATTATTAAAGAGTTGTGAAATTGAATGACAAATATTACGTATAAAAATATGTCTAGCCTAATAACGTTAGTCATTGCTCATATGAGCAGAATAGAGATAATATTGAGAACAAATATCTGCAAAGTTTACATCACATACAAATCAGTCTAGGCCCAAGTGTCTATATAGACACCTAAAGTGTCTATATAGACACCTTCCGAAAGTGTCTATATAGACA
>JAQFZG010002625.1:0-15903 GCA_034695465.1 Entomobrya nicoleti
AGTTGTGTAATATGTATTATTTTAGTTTTAAGAAAAGCTATTTACTTGTCCTAACGCTCGCAACAATTATGGATTAATTCCAATACAATAAATGTAACCATAATTTTACAGATTAAACGAATTGTGCCATAAAGACGAATACGGCTGTCAATTTAACAAAGATGTCCTAAATTATTTTGCATTGTCTAAACAGACCAGTGTTAAATCATAAGTTACACACACAAGACAAAATTAATTCGATTTCCACATTCATAGGTTCGAGAACGAAGTAAAAAGTATGTGACATCAAAATTGTGTCAAGTTTTATTGACAGTTAAACGATAATCACATTATTCTGTAGCAGATATAAATACTAATAGCCATATACATTAAATATCATACGCATTTAGAATGATTGACATAAACAAAGTTAACGAAGGGAAAGAAAAACAGTTACAGTTACACCTCAACCAATGAAATTCATAACAACTAAATGTAACAGTAAATGAGCTACAATGAAGTCGGCAAAAGCTCTTTCCTGACTGATTTCGCTGAACAAAGTTTTATTTTCTGGGTTAACTTGAATCCGAAGACAAACTGCAAAGACAAGAAAATATAACAAAAATTGACAATTAAAACAACTAAACTGAACACTGCTTCATAATCAATTATTCATACGTTTCAACAACAAATATTATGCGACTGATTAAAAATTCAATTGTGGATTAAAACATCCCCTCTAACCTCCAAGAATAAAACAGCCAACTGAAGAAATGAATCCAGAGAGGAAAGAGTTGAAGGGGAATGTTCCAACGAGACAGCAATAAACGAACTGAATGATTCCAGTGATTAGGACGTAAGCCAGATATGCATCGATAACCTTCAACTTCTTGGGAGTCTGAACCTCATACTCAGACAGGAATTTCCTGACAACTCCAACAACGGACGTCATTGTGGCACCCTTTCAGTGAATAATTCTCCCCGAAGAACAAATCTAACTGCTGACAGGTGCTGTGAAAAATCAAAAACAAATTAAATGTATTTAACAATCCCTGTAAGTAATTTGCTTGTAGATCTTAGATATCGCCATAATATATTAAAACAGAAGTTGTTATTTACCAGTAAAAGGGTTTCCAATTAAATCGGTCTTCAAAGTTTCCAATCGGTTTGTTGGTGGAATTCGATTGGACAAGTAGTCTAATTGTTCCTCTGCAATGTTTATAGTTGACGTACGTGTCCGGCACAATTGAGAATTTGACGTGGAACTATATATATCCGCCTCTCTGTTGTGTGCAGGGAAGAGAGATGCTTGCTTTGCTTGTCAGGTGTGTGTATTTTCGTTTGGCTGGAAGATCACGCATTGCATCATTTGCATGTTAGATGGCTCAGGCAACCCATTCATGCAACTGAAGCCAAAAAAAATCTATATTTCCAGCTTCCCCTATTCCCAATTTCATTTTCATGTATGCATACAGAATACAGACATTCTATAACACTACGAGGTTTGACCTCCGTTATCTAAGGTCACTCCCAATCTAAATTTGAACAAAGGCACAACCGAAAACATACAAGGTTATTTACTACACATACACCCAGCTTTAACCTTAATTTTCAGTGGATTATTTTAAAGTGTTATGCTACGCAAGCAATGATATGACTTTTGGCTTTTAAATAATTTTACTTTTGAAATGTTAAGTTTAGCATTTATCGATTTTACTTTCTCAATAAATTTTAAGCACAAAAAATGATTATAAGATTGATGATTTATAATTATTATTGGATGTGAATACATATTGGATTATTTGGATATTGAGCCGACAGATTATAGACATTTGTAAAGTAACTGCCACTGGGCATTGGATACAATAAAAGCATCTTTTCTCTCAAATACTCATGGTGAAATTGCTGCAGTTGCAGATTGGCGAAGCAAAACTGCGGGAGGAAGGGCTGCTTCGAGGATGCGCTTAATATCTGCAAAGACCTAATTAAAAAAAGTTACACTTTAGAATCTGAGGAGAAAAATATATGGTATGTAATTTAATTTTTAAATGCTTATTTTCTGTTAGAACCTCGGAGGTCCCCTTCGCCGTGTCTACAGTTTGAACCAGCCCTTTCTCCATGAAGTAGTTAATTATGGGAAGAGTGTCTTGTTTGAATGTGTTAATCCGTTTCTTCAAACAGTCCACGTTGTCATCTGTCCTACCGCTTCCATCACTGCGGCCCAAGCAACGTTCTACGCAAACATCTTCTGGAGCATCCAGATACAGGACAAATAACAAGTTGACCAATTTCGACATCATCCTTTCCCAGCCGTTAACATTGTCCCAGTTTCTTGGAAATCCGTCAATTAAAAAGTTATAGACTCCAAACAAGGATCCATACTCGTCCATACGCTATGAAATATCAAAAGATAGATCCGATACAATCCTACTTCGCTGTTTTTGATTATAAGTATTTTTTCATTTTAATTTTTACACATATATATTATGAAATATAATATATTTAACCTTTTTAATTAATGCGCAAGTAATTTCCACTGGAACAATAGTTCCTGCGTCAATGTGCTTCTTAATTACTTCCCGATGTTCGGACGAAGATAATTTTAGCTCCTCACGCAGTAAATCTCCAGCGGACAAGTGCCCAAAGTTGTAATTCTATTTGAGTACATTAACACATTCAACAATATTTTCATAACTTAAATTAAACCAGAGATGCTTTGATGAATGAAAACGTTCCGATGAGACTTCCGTTTCGTATGATAAGCATACCTCTATGACATTATTTGACTGAGTGCCTTTTCCTGCCCCAGGCTTACCAAGAACGAAAATCACGTTAGGTTTCATTCCGAAATAGATCACTTTAAATGACAGCTAATCGGTAAATCAGCAGCAGTAGTGATGAGTACTGAATGACAAATAAAATGTTACTGGTAAAATTTAACTTATCAATTAAGTGAAAATGAGACCACCACCACTTGGAAGAACATAATGCGAAATGCTGTGAGACAACATAATATACAACATATATCCACAAGGATGTATCCAATATCCATTACATTGACTTACGACTACAAGTTATACTGAATCGGCAAGAAACTGTCAATTCTGCACAAAATAAAGAGAATGGGGAACAAAGCTTTCATTTTTAACTTCAATGCTGTAAAATTGATGTTTAATCCATATTAATTTTGTTGATATTATTTTTTCACTGTTGCGGGGTAGTATTAAAATTATCCTCCATATATATGTATTTAAAGACGTCTACTGACAAGGGCATATGGACTATGGACAGTCAAATCAAATTTAAAAATTCATTAAAAAAAAATTATATCACTATCATGACCATCATTCATTTATTCATTTCTATCCCTTAAAAGTTAGTCATGCTTCATGCATGTCAAGTGGATTCCACCATGCTTTTGGACTAAAATTTCAACAGCAGGTAGGCGGCGATAGCACGGTTGACCAGTATAAAAAGTACCTGCTTCCTTATCTTTACATCCTTTTATCCAGGCTCTGCGAGACTTTTAAAAGGAACGAAGTAAGGGAAGAGAATTACGCGGGATTTACTTCTTCCTGGTTTATTACACACTCGTGCCACACATTTTTTCCTCACAAGTTCAATTTAAATGCTTACTGATGTAAGTGACGTTGTATGAATTGTGGTTGGTCGACTTGTGAGGGTGGTAGTTGGTGTGTAAAAAGAATTAAGGGTTAAAAGTCTAAATTAGTGCCATATACGGCAAGTTCAATGCAATGGTAGTTTGGAAACCAAAAGGCAAACAATGTAAGAAGTATGGCGTGTTTTGTTGGTTGAAGAGAGTATGGTGTATGGTAATGCGGAAAGAGAAAGGGTGGAAATGGAAAAGAACACATTATCTAAGAGGAGATCGAGGAAAGGGCAAGTTATTACAACCGGAAATGTACGTTTCTTCTCTTACTCTTTTGCTAGAACTTGCTTAGCATGTAATGTGGTCCAATTGCCATTCGTGGGCACCTGTCGGAAGAAGGGTGCAGAATACTGCCTACACAGACAGTGCACATGCTCAATGTGTGCAGTGGTACTATTAACTATTATACCTAATAAAGTTAAAAGGAAACGAAGAACAAAGCTATAATGCACATGTTAAAGTTTTTTTTTGGTAAAAAGCAGTCATAACGCAGTGAGCTTTTCCTTTCATTTCATATCAAAATTATCTTCATAGAATTTATTTTCTTCCTTGTGAAAAATTGTTAAACCGACAAATATCATTTGTCCATGTGTCCCTTATTTTCTAAATGTACTTAACTATACTACATACATACTACACGTGAAAAGCATTTTTAAAGGTCTTCAGATATATTTTTCTTGGAGGCTTTTTAAAAGTGAGTACAGCCTGGTTTACCTACCAAACAAACATGTTTTATTTAAAAGTGTGCCTTCCGGTGACTTTTTTTCCAATGATTATTTGTATAATGGCACTTTGTACTTTTTTGCTCTTATTTTTTCAATTTTTTGGAAAGGAACTTGGAGCACGTACTCAGCACCTTTCAACATACAAATACCCCAACATTCTAATTACAGTAGTCCTACATTATATTACACTGCCGCTCTAAAAATGCGTCACAACTACAAGGTGATTGTGTCAAATAAAAATACAGGGATACATCTAGCCAGCCAGTCAGCCACACACATGCCATCATGTCCCTTCCATTTCCGATAAGCAATCATTCATTAGTTTTAGTCCGGCAATTTAATTCACTCATAAAAAACCTTTAATTTCTTCCTGAAAATACAAAACAAAGACTTTCATACAAAAAATACGCTTGTATATAGTTTTTTTTAAATTATAATCTAGCGTCATTTGTATGTGTGTCGGTTGGTGTCATGTAAGGCTGTGCAGCACATTACAGTGTACTACTGCTTATTATTCATGAAGCTAAAACACATGCCCATTTTTTAAATTTAGTAGATATTTCACAAATATATTATTACTTTCATTTAGCTCACTTTTGTAAATGGGCTATTATTAACTTAACAGACATCAGAGCTCGTGCTGCGATGTCAGGTCAATTCAATGCATCAGTGCTGTTTTAATTGCATTTGAAAGGACTGAGCAAGTTACAAAAATATTGTGGAAATGGTCTGGTCAGGTCGCTACCTGCTTATTAAATGGTGATGGCATCATTCCTAGCACATATGACAATATCATTGGTTTACGTTCTAATTAAACTTATATGCCTTATGACATGAATTGAATGAAATGATTACTGACTTCTAACGACAGTACAGAAGTGACAAGACAAAATGTTGATATTTTTATGGGCTTAATGATTAGAGATGAGCAGACAGCTACCGCACACCAACATGTTTGTTTTATATTTTGTTTTGCGCACTAAAGAGAAAAATGCAGTATAAACATGAACACGTCATATCTCCAAATATTTTTCTAACATAACATGATGGTCTCATTCTCACTATTTTTTTATTTGACGATAATGTGATAATGATAATGGTAAAAGAGTCAATGAATGAATCTATGTAATCATTTCACATGTCTGCTAAAAGCAAAAAAGGGTATCTTCATTTAATTACCAAATTGACGAGCTCCACCCAACGCACGGCCGCCGACGGCACCATTTGCGGTTTGGTTTTTATATGATGATGAGTTGCAGCGGTGGTACATGGCGGATATGAAAAATAAACCTTTCTCTACTTCTAATATTGTGGCTTTTTAGCTTTTGAAATAATTGAGAAAACAAGAAAAGCAACAGACTTGTCGACATGTTTCATCCCCATTTAGTCACCAAATTAACCCTGATGGCCTGTCATAAAGCCATTTAGACTGCTTGTTAAGCCAGGTTAACCATTCCCTATTATTTTATTGTGATAAAGTAAAGATAGTAAATGAACCTGCAATGCTATTATGAAAGCCACACATTGTACAGTTAAGTTATATGGATGATGATGATCACAATTTTCTCCTTCTGGCGTTTCATTTTTTAATGAAGCACGTATCAAATTCGGCCAATATAATATCTATGCTTTCTGGGTCTCACTTTAATGGTTGACCACAGAAATATGTGACAGCGATAAATAAAATGGCCTACCATATTTTAACCATGACCTCATACAATTTTCAGAATTAAAATTGGTACAAGTATAAGTCGTTCATGCCAATGCAATGCCACAATCATCTACACAATTCTCATATAGCCCCAGCTTCGTATCCGAATCAAAATATTAACCCAATTGATTGTTGTTGTAGGCGTTAGGACACACACGGTATGAATTTCAATTTTCACTATGAGAAATTTCAAGTGCACCCGAAAGAACAATCAATGTACCAAACAATTGTGCCATTAGGTTCTTTTGTGTCTGCTACCCATAATATATCATGTTTATTTAACAGAACACAGATTGTGGGAACTTTTTTCTCGCTATTTATCTCTCCAACGTGTACTTCTGATTATAAAGGATTTACGGCAAACATCTATTGATCTCCTTCCTTCCGTATCGTTCGGGATACACAAAAAACAACGATGCAATGATAGTGTGAGTGTGAGATACGGTGGTGGACGAAAAATTATGAGATGAAAACGAGATGATCCCTCATATCCGTCATTTTCTCCACATTTCAGTTGAAGTTCAAGCTCTGTCCTCGGAGCTCATTTTATGCAGAACAGGAGAAGGGATCCCTCTGATTCACACACTTTTTTTCTGGTGCTGCTGCACAAGTTAAACATAACTACTGACCCTTTC
Organism: Entomobrya nicoleti; assembly: GCA_034695465.1. NCBI lineage: Eukaryota > Metazoa > Arthropoda > Collembola > Entomobryomorpha > Entomobryidae > Entomobrya > Entomobrya nicoleti. Next base: position 6,721 of record JAQFZG010002625.1, read on the forward strand.
ATTTCCTTATAGAGAGCTTATGTGAGTAGTGAGCTGAATATTGAATGATGCGCAAGTGGAGTGAGGAGATGACAGAAACTCAGCAAAAAAAATCTCATTCAGAGAGGGTGAGAAAAGGAAAGGGAATCGGTGGAGTGATGGTTTGTGTGGGATTTTTTTCTCGCTGAAATGACCAAATCAAATGATATATGTAGATCCCTTTTTGCCTCCAAGTCCAAAAAATAGATTTCTGTTTAAGTATCCACCAAAAACTGTTATTGTGTGTACTTTTTTGTCGCAATGATGGTCGGGAGGATCTAGTTTGATCCCATAATATCCCTTTATTTATAAATATATGAATATTACACCAAAAATCCTTGAAAAGAACAAGTGACAGGTTCAATGTTGCTCAACTCAACTTATGTATTCAATATTCAGTCATTTGGAGCAATATTGTTTGACCTGTGAGATGCATTTCATAGTTTCACACGTAATTTTCTATGCTTTCGTGTATTTTTTTGTGATCTTGTTTTCGGAGGTACTGGTATTTTTCTTTCTCCCTTTTTTACCCTCTCTTAACTTTTTCCTTCTTGTTGGAATTTTTGTTATGTAATGAGTTTTATAGGTACGTACGTGAGCGAGCCTTTTTCCTTTCAATCTTAATTTGCATGCGTGATCAGATTGCAGGATTAGATTTTTTTGTTTATCATATTTTAAGGTAACCCCGCGGAATAAAATAAAGAATCTTTTACATTTATAAGTTGTGATTCCGCTGTTGCCGAACTAAATGAGCTCACCGCCACCGAAATCCAGTGGATTTTGGGAGCTGAGTTGAACTGAATTAAAATTAGGCTATTTATCACTAGGTTGCTTTCAATTCTTATCAAATCCAATTGGGTCTCCAAGTCTCCAATGACCCATGATAGATTTTCTCATTCTTTATGTAATACATAACGTTATTATCACGGTACGTACCGCTAGATAAGAATCTTTGTGTGCTCCGCACCGGAGAAGCTCCTTGGTCCTTGGGAAGTGAATTTTTTTTCTGTATCATTTGCGGTGTTTTATGAACAAGCTCAATGTAAACATAGCTTGTATTGATCATATTATTACTGTATTTTATTTTTTTAATGTTACGTAATATTAGAAAGCTGGTAGATGGACAAGGTCGCAAAGCATGTCAAAAGAATGTACGAAGACCCAAGTATGTATAAACTTTTACAGATTACGTAGGTCAGACTTAATAATATACTGGTACACAAATTATATCAAAAGACCTTCCTTTTCCGTTTTATTATTTCACCCCTTTTAGTATTCAAATCAAAGAAAACGGTAAAAAACGGGACAGTAATGTGATGAGAAAGAACGGTAAACCTGGTACTACGCTGAGAGTGAGACCAAAGCCTACCCTTTACCATCACGCGGACATTTTTATACATTTTTTTTTGCTGGAGGAAAAATGTAATAACAATCAAGAGAAAAGGTTATTTTGTCTTTATAATTTTTTTAAAATTGTGTCATTCGTACGGGATCTCATTTTTAATTTTGGTGTAAAAATGTTTTTATTCATCAATTTTTCTATAAAGGAAGTAAAGGGTAAGGGTGCTATGTACAGTACCGTTACATAGCTCAGTAAATTTACAATGGACCACCCTTCTTGATAAGTTTTTTTGCGAAATCGGATATAAGGTTTCTCGTAATAAAAAATTATATGCAGAACTGTATTTCATTATAAACTTTCTTATAAACTTTATCCATTTCCCGTTTTTGGTGGCCTTTTTGTTTCCGTATTTCCCACAGTTCACCTCTTTCCTATTAAAACCATCACACAGTAAAATTGTCAACTTACAATACAATTAAGATATGAAAAAAATGTTTTTCCGCTCTCACTTTTCTCCATCAGCTAGAGTGCCTACTTAATTTACAAACACATAATATGAAAGCATGACATAGGGATAAACCATCATTATGCATTACACGTTTTTGAATTTATGAAATAATATTTTTACAAAATATGACACCTTTAAAAAGCCTGAGAAAAAAAAACGTTTCAATTATTGGATACTGGAACGGGACTTTCATTTTAACATAACCTTATATGTGCACTACACCACCACAAGGTTTAGTTTTACAAATGTGACCTTGCAAACGCCCTTAATGAAACGAATGATGACTATGGCTAAAGTGGAAGGTCATCATTCTTGAAGAAAAATAAAAGCTAGTGTTCAAGATTCCAGTGTAGTGCGTAGTAAACTTGCTGCAATACAAGTACCAGTATATGCAATGCACCAACCTTATTTGATCATTTTCGAAAACCTGAATGAACGTATGAATGAATCTTGTGAAAAAGTTGCAATGTCCTTGTAAGAAATCTTCTCACAGAGATTCTCTCCTCAAAAAGAAAAAAAACAGTGTTAGAGGTGAAGCCGCAGGTACCATCCGGAACGTCCCATTGTTATCAACATCGACACTCTTCTAGATTGAATAGTTATGGTCTGGTCCCGGCTTGGGAGCTGAAGCGAAAGAGACAACAACAATGTAACAATGTATGATGCAGGTTGCATTGTACATTTTACATTATCCGCACCTATTGTTACATATTTTTTTCCTGGGAAAATACATGCCGATGAGAGAGGTAGTAGCTTAAGATTTTTTTCTCTAAAAAATCACTTGTTTGGATTTTGTCTATGATGTTGTCTTTGTAACAAGTATAAAAATGCATTCCTCTTTACTGGTTGCTCCCTACTTGCTTCTTTCAATTCTGTCTTCTCCGTATTTACTTTTGGTTGATCAAACTGCATCAACGGAAATAGGGAGAATAGATTGAAGATGAGAAACCGCGATGAACAATGGGTATGGAGAAAAGGTCACAGGAGAACATAAGACGATACAACAAGTTAGGCCATATACCTACACATACAAGATTGCGATGGTGCAAGAAACTCAATACATACATACCTTTTTGGTCAATTAAGTTGACACAGTGGTAGGGCATATAGTCATGGTGTATTGGTATTGGGGTTGTTTTGGTAGATCCTTCACTTTAGTATGAGAAGCATTAGAGATCAATACAAAAAGCACCTGCTAATAAGGTGCGAGAAGGTTTTGGAAGGCTCGATGGATGTATTTTTTATTGTGTTTTTATATTGATTTGTGTTATGTCAGTTTGTCTTATAACATGTTGTTCCTTCCTAACATCCACAAAAAATACCTACCTACTTAAAAACTTAAGACGACTTGTTACCTTTATAGTAAGGTTAGGTAAGGGTACCAATCACCACTTTTGTTAAGGTATTCGATCTTGTATGGTATGCTATTGTTATTTCATTACTTTAAAAAAGCTACTTTGTAACAATGCTATATGCATTTTCAAAAGAAAGAAAATGCAGATGCATTCAGTTGTTCATTCATCCGTTTCTCTCTCATCATTCATTCAATAAATTGTGTTGCTTGGCTCATTCATTTGAATGACTTTGCCAATGGGTATAGTGGGAAGAAGTAGAAAGTTAGCTGGCTTTTATGCGGACATTATAGTTTTTTCAGTTTTTTGTCTCTTGTCCCTTCTTTTAAAAAAATCTTTAGTGTTTTATGAATGGAAAAGCGTGAAACGGAAACCGCTGGGATAGGAATGCAAAAAGTATTGTTGAATCAACTTGAAACCAGGATTTATGTAAACTTTATCACAAGTGAAGTATACATGCTTGGAAGAACGTTTACTCAACACTTGCACTTGGCGTGGACTGATTTTAAATAAACATTTATGTACATTTAACAGTTTAATCTTGCAATTGCAATCTCTACAGGTCAGAAAAATAAACCTTATGTGGAAATATTTGAACTGGTGTGGCTTTCAGATTTCAAAAAATTGAGAACTTGTTAGTTAACCCAGATTATATTTATGAATATGTGTTCCAGTTTCGAATTCTATTTCAATAGCTGACATCATCTCTTAACACGTGTTTTATACAAGGAAAAGTGACATGTCTGCTCTCTGCACTCACACTTTCGTCACGTACGCAATGCATTTAAAAATCTACTAACTCTTTTACCAAGAAATTACTGAACCTTGAAATGTACTCAACCCATATTTCGCAAACGCATTTAAAAACATTTACCCAATTTATAACTTTCAAAATAAATTCCAATATCAGCAGGAGTTCTTTGTAGTTTAAAAAATTGTTGAAACTCAAACTTGTTTGTAAAGCACAGCAATAACAAACGTAAAAGTCCTTGATCCTATTTTTGGATGTGATAATCTTCCCTTCACATCAATCGAATATTCCATCAAACGTGAGCTTCTTTCTGCACAAACTTACTTCATTACTTGGAAGGAAAAAATCATTACTTGACAGATTGACCTAAATTCAAAGAAATAATGCAAGCCTTCCATGTTCCCATAAGCTTCGTAAAAAGAAATTTCACTTGAAATTTAATCTCATCATCAACCTGTTAAGTAATCCGAATAATAATTGAAGGAGATAAATCAATTTCACCAGCTACTAAACTGATCGGACAATACATTTTTTTCATGAAACTTGTATTATTTACCAGAAAATATTTCCCAAGAAAAGGAAATCCTTTAACAATTCAACAAAAATCTAATAAACGATTTCTTTTTTTTATTATTAACCAGCTAAATCACTTCAAATATTTATCTCACAACCAGAATACTCATAACCAAATGCAGTAGCAAGCAACAACTGACACGAAGAGGAAAATTATTGTTTGTGAATCATTGTTATCATTTCAGTATTGAATTACGTCTTAATAAGGGTTAGTCTAGACCGGAGGTACACCATTTTTTTATTTACTTTATTGAAAATGAAAATCTTCGCTGCAGGTACTTTTAATACATTTCTCAACAGCAAAGCATTTCATTTCTCACACAACAAGATCAAGTGAAATTTTTATTGTATGTTTGCATTATATTTTACCTTTTTATTATTTGTCCCTTTTCTTTTTAAAAGAATAAGAAAGGGAGCAAGTAGACAGGTAGTAGTGTAGTATGACCTGATCATCAACTCAACCATTTATTTTTCTTTCCCAGGTTATGTAATCGTAATCATATGAAAAAAATTGAAATAGTATTCCAACCACCGCCATCAATCCAATTCGTAAAAATAAAGGGAAAGGCTTTGTGTTATGAAAGGAGTTTGTAGTTTCTGTGTGATATAATTTTTAAAGAAAAGAGGAAGGATGAACCCTCTCATCTCTCTTCAGATCATCATGTGCTGTTGTTGGGATTTGGGAAGCATCACAATTGCATAATTTTACCTGCATAGTGTTTTGTAGTTCAATCGTTTCTCATCTTGTCGTCATAATCATCTTCAAAAAAAATCATTTCTCTATCTCCATACTTTTTTCTTTTAAAAAAACGCTCTGATTATGATCGTCGTGATGATTATTATATTATACTGCTGACCCAAATTCTCCTTACTCACTACGTTCACTGCTTTCTAAGAATAGAAAAGGGTGGTACAATAATTTCTCCTCATTTTTTTCCAGTAGCAAAAGGATCCCTTGGTGGTGTTCTCATTAAAAATGGTATCTGTCTTGTGTGTTTATAGTCATGCATGTTGCATGGTTTGTTGTGCTATTGCTTACTCTCTGTCCGGTCTCTGTAAAAAACACACAAAACATACACACACATCGTAAATGAGTGACCCAAATTCATTTCTCATCCTCAGATCTCAACATTGATCTCATTGTCAATGTGGGACACACTTTTTTAAACCTTTTTTTATATTTTAACAGCAGTCTCATCTTATTGACTATTAACCTAGCGTAGTTAGTATTTGTATATGTATATTTATTTATTGACTGAAAGGTTTTCTTTTGCTTTACTCACAGCTTTAAAACACCTACTTGTTGTCTGCTATACGTTGACCCTCATTCAGTTTACATCCATGCACTGATTTTTCTCTACTCTCTCTCTTGAATGTAAAGTAAAAGTGTCTCAGCTCTCAACAAGCGTATCAAGTAAAGTAACAATCACACCAAAGAAATGTTTGGCTCTTGATCATACTCAAACATTCATATTAAGCATCCTGTGAAAAAAATCATCCCTTTTTTAAAGATATCAACCCAACACTCTAGGAAAGGGAGATTTTTTGGTGTCATATTCTCAGAATAAAAGTTGCACCAGCTTAAAATATTTTTGGCTCATTTTCCTTTTATTTCAAATCTTTCATAATAATGTATCGCACCAAACGAACTACATACATTCTTTTTCCTTCCTTCACAGTCGAAAAGATCCCACGGGGTCGCAATCGCAATGCAAGCATCTGAAAATACACAACGACAGCACCCTTCATTCGTCATCCCTTACTCAACCAATCTTAGAATTCTTGTTCTATTCCTGTACCAGATCCAAAAGAATGTATGTATGTAATATTTTTAATCATCAATTGTAATTGTGACAATGATCATAATGATAGTGGCATATTTTACAATTGTGATTGTGTGATCATAATAAATAAGTAGGGCACGTAAGGGATTCTCCAGAGAAATGTAAGTGGTGGGAATAAATAAGTAGTGCACAGTGCAAAAAGGTACAATGTTGTGCGTCAAGGTATATAGATCATTATGATAATGTTGGAGTGCAAGGTAAAGAAAAAAACAGCCCAAGTCGACCGACTCTTTAAGCAAAATTAGCATTTGACTCAACATTTTTCATACATGCATTATTAAACACATCTGCTCTTCTGCTCTAGAAAAAAAAACGCATCATGTGAAACATCTCACCTTATCGTTTTCGTATACCTGTGCTCCCTCACCACGTATCCTTACAATTTACCCGTTTCGCTCACCCTTCGTTCCATCCACTGATCTATTATCATCATCCCTTCTTTCAGTCAGGCGCTTACAATTCATGCTTTATACTTTGTACACTGACTGTTCCAGTTGCGTATTGCTTAAAGAAGAGCATTTAAATCTATTGAAATTATAATCGAAGTGTTCGTTCATGAGATGATTAAAATGCTCCAGTGTGAAAACATGGTATTTATTAGACATTGTATTCATACCTGTTTGTATAAAACGAAAGAGAGAGTAGCATGGAAAATGAACTATGATCTATATTTCTTCACTTTGATCAGATGAACACTGGTACTATTTTTTATGTGCTCACGAAAATACTGACAACCTGACTGATGAATTACAAATGGAATGAGGGACCCACCAAGTCCTTGTTTCTAATTTTTATTCATTTTCATGATGTATACTTTTATGTACCAAACTACATGTACATGTGCACATTTCAAACGTATTATACTACATACTGGGAATTCTCATTCACCCTAATCACTAATGGATTTTCATAATAATAGCATAGCACCTCGAAAAATAGGGTGACAGGTTATGAATTAAATGATCCCACGAAAAAATTAAATAAATGAGAAAATTCATGCTTGCTTTACTTTCACGTGCTGTGCTTTGTAGGATATACATGTTTTAACGAATAAATATCTAGCAAATGAGTTCTGAACAGTAAACAAAAAACTATGAGATGTGATCACCGATGATTTGCTTACACACTGCCTACCCATAAAATTGTGAACTCATTTCCTGGTTTCATTATCGTAGAAAAAAGTAACAGTCGCATGCTAATGTTTCCTTTGATCAAAAAATGCTAGTAAGGATGGTCACAATTAATGGGCGATGGGAATAATGACAATCCCATTTCCATTAAACTAATTTCCGATTGGGCACACATGTATCGTCTAAAAGGTGAGCATGAAAAATAGCTCCAGTGACGATGAGCTTGTAAGTAAAACATAAAAATTGTATTGCTCATGTTTCCTGAGCTAATTACTTCTCTCCTGTGGCTTTGCCTGATTCTTATTAAATGTAAAGTATGCAGAAAAATGTTATGTTATACGTGACAAATTCCAAACATCAAAAGGTGAATTTAATGACGCTATTATTGCAAAACAAATACTTTTAGCTTCAGTATGTGGCTAAAGATAATTTTATTAGCATTTGTTTAGTAGAGCCATTCCATTAGTATACAACAATGCAGCGCAACATTTTACGAAAAACGTCAAATCGAGAAATAATTTCAACAGAGGCACGAACACAGGTCTATCTATTGCATCGTCAAACTGGTCCTTTCCCTCTCAAATTCCTGTGAAAAAATTACCTTTCTACGAATTTGCTACAAATAAACTAATTTAACGAGCAACGAGCACAAGCCCGGTAAAGATGGTAATCGACCCAAATAAGACAAAGCTAAAAGTCCCTTCGCCACACCACAATATCATGAAGAGGAAACAACAGTTTTATTATAAAAAACGATGCCGCTAACCCTAACCCCGTTAGCCTTGAGTCTTGAGCTCTGCTCATACATTGCCAATTCATTAAAAAGTGAAAACAAAACCCGAATATTAACTGGATAATACATTTATACATATATTTGTTCTTTAGTAGAGGAAGGAAGAATGTTGAGACGACATACGGTATCTTTGGCATTAAGTATTCCTTGCTATCTTGAATAACACGATAATACGTCGCACTTCTGAAGACAATTTTTCCTGACATGTGCTTATAATCATTATATTCAAAAACTTCCATTTATTATTATAAAAAAATTCAAGGTATACAAATTTTGATGGCATGGTTAGAAGGTTAGATGATGCTACTGAGCAGCTTGAAGAGAATCTTTTTATGCGCCTTGATTACTAGAAATAAAGGTTAAGACAAGAGGGAAAATATAACAATGGATCAGAATAGTACAAGGTGCCGTTATTAATTTTTAGCTTTTATCTAAGCTCCACATGATACTTTTTTAATCCTTGAAGGTGGCAAACGTGTGGCAAGTGGCAGAGTAAATGAAGAAATTTTGTGTAAGAAAGTACGGGAAAAGTAAAAATAACAGTTTTGAAGCGAACCAAATGTACATAATTTTTTTGTAACAATAAGAAAAACAACAGGCAAATACATGATACACAAACTACATACGCTTCTTGAGTAAGGTGAAGAGCATTTGTTCAATTTGATAACAACAAAGATATGGACGATAATGATAATAATGTTGATGCTGAACAGTGTTGATGAGGGTGTTTTTTTCCTTCTCTTATTGTGGTTAAGTTGGCTGTGTGCCGGCTGGTGTCTTGTTTCTTACAAGAAAATCAAAGAACATAAGCAAGGAGTCTACCTGGCTGGCTGATTTCTTGGGAGGACACCATTGTTCCCATCCACACTGCC
>JAQFZG010002626.1:0-15900 GCA_034695465.1 Entomobrya nicoleti
ATGACTGAATATGCATAGTCAGTCCCATTTTTTTACTTTTAGAAATTCTGACGTAAAATAGCGTGGAAAAGTAGTCACTTTATAAGCTAGAAAACGTTTTTCCCTTAAAAAAATGTAACCGCACAAATTCACATGTGTACACGTTCAAAGATTTTTTTGTACATTTGGTAGATGAACTAAAAATAAGCGTTACTTGCGACTGAGGGACAAAATAAGTATTGTTAAGCAGTGATTTTTTATTTTATGTATGCATTTATTTAGAAATATTTTGTTATATGCAATAATATAAATTATGATAAAAACTATTAATTTTTTCCAGTTGTACACCCTCGAGTTACGTCATGTAGATTTCTAGGGAAATTTTTGATAATGCATTGTTGTAAAAAAATAGGAAACAATGTTAATCAAGTGTAGTACTGAATATTTTTCATTTATTACTAAACTATACCGTGCTTAAATGTGGTCGCATTGGTCAACAACTAATTGTAAAATTATGATGGTTTATACAAAATAAATACGGTTGACTTTTATATTCTAACATGAATAAAAATTAATATTATGTGCTTAAAACTTTCTTCAGTTTCTAGAGAAAAATAATCAAACAATTTTCAATTATCCTTAAACACATTTATATTTACAAAGTGAGTTATTATAAGAGCATGCTACAATTTAGAAGTTATTTCTTAATACTAATAAGAATTCAATTTTTATTCCGTGGGCTATCTCTATTGAAATCATTGAACCTTAAAAACATACACTATATTTTAAACTAGACGAAATTAATTTTGATTTTTTTTATTCCATTGTGTAAAAATATTAATAGGTTAAGAAGTACGTTTTATTACTAAATCTTAAAATTATTGATAAAATTCTGTGTTGTTTGACATTTTTTGGCAAAAATATGCAATCTTCTTTTTTGACCGGACTCTTAAAAATGGTGCTGGCATTAGACCACCACATTGTTTTATACTAAAAACTATATTTTGCTATACAAAATTACAACAGTCTTAGCTCTTCATAAGCTCTTAGAAATAAACGTAACGAAATAAGTTTACATACGACAAATATTTGTGATTTTTTCTTCGGCTAAAAACCTCAAAACTTTTCCTTTGTTTTGTAAGTATCTTATTTTTTATGCCAGCTAAATTGAAATATATTTAGCTTAACTTCTATGGTCCAGACAATGTTTTTCGATCTAACTCAATAGCTTCCACGTGCTGAAGTATTTTATGAAAGTCTTCAGCTCGTCCACCTTTATCTGGATGGTATTTCAAATATGCTTTTTTAATTGCCTTCCTTACATCCACATTGCTTGCATTTTCAGCAACACCGAAAAATTTGTAAGAATTTGAAACATTAAATATTTTTTCTGTAATTTGATTTTTTGTTGAGCCAAAAAGTTTGTCAACAACATAAAAACCCATTTTGGCACCTAAATAAGACGCTAATATTATGTTTAATGAGAACACAGTGGAAGAATCTAGGAAAGCCGCAATATTTTCCCGATATCTATTGATTACTCCGGGTACTTGACCCATATGGGTCCCTGCCATGTTAAACCTAGTCTCTGAATAAATGTAATATAACATTTTAAAGCTCATCAATACTCCCCCCGATAGCAGTACATATTTTATGATGCCGTTAAACGGCTTATTTAATTTTTTGGAATTGGAAGACGTACTATACTCAAAAGCAATATCCTTGATGATTTTCACCACTATAACCTTAACATCTGTTGACATATATTCCCAAGATTTTGATAGACTGGTTCCAAACATTTTACCATTGTTTGTAGGCTCAACCCCTAATTGGTTGAGTAAATTTTCCACGGAGATACTATTTATATTTTCAATTAATGGCTTTTGTGATGAATTTGAATAATTAGTACCGAAAACTTGACACCAATACCTGTGGCATGCATTAATGTTGTCATTACGTTCAACAAGCTTCTCGCAGTATTGTTTTAAAAGGTCAATATTATTTATTCTTTGTGCTATGTAGATGGTACTCCAAAATGGGGATTGGTCCATGTTTTTGCGGTTTAAATCTGAGGCATCTAGGATGAACAACAACTTGACTAGAATCGTCAAGTCACGCGTAGACGAATCCTTACAAAATGTAATTACCAACATTTTATAGATGTCATCTCTTTGGCAATCTGGGACTTCTTCCATGATTTCTACTGTAAATCATTAACAATAAATTTATACCTTAAAAAACTAATGCAAAATACTTATTTTTAAATTTACCACGATATAAAGTCGTATCAAATTGAATTCCTGTATGGTTGACCGAAAAACGTAAGTACACTACTCTGCAACACAAAAAGAAATGCAAATCAATAAGTAAAATTATTAATATGAAAAATATGTAGAATTTTCCAGGTTAACTTTACAAAACAACACTCACCAGAACTATGAATTAGGTTTATAGATTTCAATACAACAGACGTTGATCAGAGATGAAACGATTACCACAATATTATGTAATGAAGAGAAATGTGAATGAACGTCGTTGCTACTCAAACTGGCTAACATAAGTAGTGAGTAACATTGGAAAACATAAGTAACATAAGTAGTGAGAAAACTGGATTTAGTTGTTGTATGCTTAAGACATAATAGTTTCGAAAGGGGTCAAAATTTACTTCAATTTCAAAACGTTTGTTATATAATCGAGAACGTTAGTACGGCTAACAGGAATAGTCAGCAAGTAGCTCAGTGAAGAAAGCAGGTGGAAGTTTCAGAGAAGAATGTAGACAGAGGTTAAAATCCAAATGAGTTTTATGCATCTTCTGTGGCTTTTTATGCAATACAGTACAGTACAATGCAGCTGTATACAATAACCAAGTTTATCATAAGTAGCTCATCGATGCCCTTTCAATTCAATGAACCAGGTTATGCATATAAACTGATAAAAACAATGTGAGCGATTCAACTACATACGTTTTATTTCAAATTATCTCCACCAAATAACTTCAAAATCCAAAGACGTGCAAATAACTAAAGAATGGCCTTAATATTTAGCTTTTGTATTGTCGAGCAAAACATTTATTTTGCTGTATTTCTAAAAGCCGATAAACCAATTCGAAAACCTTTACCACTTTAATGAAACCAAGCAACATTATCAAACGGGGAATCTATAAACCAAGTTTGTCAGCAATACCATTCAAGTAATGCTATAAGTTTTAGAAGTTTTTAGATATAGTTTTGTCTAAGCCTTAGAATAATGAAGGTTTTTAAAAGAATTGGCCATGTATGAGCATTGTGATGACCAAATTGTCTCGACTCTTAATGAAACGTCTTAACTATTATTTAAATGGGATCATTTCATCAATCTCTTTCCACGTTGAATATTGGACAGAAGAATTAAAATTAAGTTAAGTATTTTAGTTAAAATTAATAAGGAAATAAACTCTGACGGCATGCCATTCTAATCCATAATATACAAATTAAGTGAATTGGCACGCACTCTTTTTCAAAGGATACACATTGGTGGACATAAATTTTCATGACTATCAGTTTGACCAATTTTTGTGTTAAAATTATCATTCTAAATGTCCTTGGGCTGGTAATTAGTTATTAGTAGAAAAATAAATAAATTCAAGTCTGTACGGGCAATTTCATATACTTAAAAGGAAAATAAAATGATGTTACATAAAGTATAGTGAATGAATTTTACTAACTACAGGGATCAACTTCATTTTCGTTAGTAAGTAAAACTTTACATTGAGTTGGGCATGATACAAAAATACCTGATAGTAGAAATATATAGGTGTTCGTCACAACGTCTCTTTCTGGTGGGGAGATATTCCTGCCCCTCTGACCAAGCAAATGGTACGGCGTAATATTTCGTTGAAATTGTAAACATGCTTACGTGGAATAACAAGTCAATATCCTCTAACTAGCTCAAAGAATAAATGTAGGCCATATTGTGTTATAGCAAACGTAATGCTCATTTTATGATGTAACTTTGGATATACCAATGACTTGTTGTAAAACCAAAAAAAAATATAAAAACGAATAAAAATGAGCCAACATGATATTACTCTTTATCTGATCTTCAAAGTAAACATCAATGTAGTTTGTGTACTCAAGCCAGTTTTTTATCCGGTGGTGTATTTTTTAGGAAAAAGATTAACCTATATTGGGTGGTTATATTGTCTACTGAACCTCTACAAAATGCTTGCCATGCCAAATAAAAATAAATATCTAACGTTTGATGTCGGAGCTGTTGTATTTCATGAGATTGAACTATATGTACTCTTGTACGCATATGGGAGTTTATGTTTACTGTACATTTAAATTTTTTTAACGGCTACAAGTAACTTTTCTGAAAGGTATAGGTCGTAGCTTCTAAAAAGTATACTGTATTTTATCCTTGAACATACACTAATATTTCGACGTTTCAGATTTTTTTGTTGTTTTCAGGATAAAATGTAAGCACTAAAAGTACAAGTGACGTCCTTGTATGGTAACTGGTTTATTGAAAAATCAAAACCTGATATATGGTTGACACGGGGTTGATATCTGGAAACGTTTTTAAAAAAAGACTTATTTTTGCATTGATGCCAACTGTTTCCTCATTCTTCTCTTATTTTGGGGTGCCATAAAAATTGATTCATTGATTCACAATCATACCAACCTGGGCCTAATGAATAGCTACATACCCGTTTTTGGCAAAAAAAAAACATAAAATCGACGCTCCAAGGTCATTTCCTCAAAATACAGAGCATTTTTTAAATTCGGGAAACATTTATTTTAGCACTGCTATTTTTTGTTTTGCAGAGGTACATTCCATGAAGACTTATTCTTAAAGTACAATAACATTTTAATTGGTTATTCAGAATCAGGTTGTGTTTGTAATGAGCAAATATAACAGAAGTAATGTTTGCATAGAATATAAATCTGTATCATGTTTGGTTGTCGAATTGTGAAGTAACGGCCAACATGTGCAGGTCCAATATGCTTCAAAGTATAGTTTGACAACTAGAAAATACCAAAATATTACAAATGATGCCGATGATTTGATTTCACCTCATAATTAAAAAGCTAATGCATACAAAAATGGGCAAACAGGCTTACAGTGCCGAAAGATAAGTTAATACAAATAAAAATGGCAAAAAAGTTTAAGCAAATGCAAATAATGTTGCTTATTTAGTTAAATTATTTTGTGAAATAACTCCATAATACTAATTCACTTCTTACAAAATGGAAGGATGGATTCAAATGGACATTTGTCAAAATAATCTTAACAAATCATTCAATATAAGTACAGGTTTATGTGCTTAATTTCTGAGCTTATAATTCTATTGGTGAAAGTGCTTATCCTACTTTATGTGATTGAAAATAAAACAAGTTAGATTTTTAAATGAAAATACAATAAAGTGTCTAAATGTTTTAATTGTTTATGATGTAACTCCAACAGTAAAATAAATCACACGTTTAATCACATGTACCAACATCAATGGAGAAAAATGTTTCACAAGTATTAGATTTGTTCTTAATTAGTACTGGTGTATTAGTAATTACATCCTAATTGTACATCCTACGTTTGTGTAAATAGAATAATGAAGTACCAGGTTGTTTCTAGTGGTATTATTTACAAGCGAAAAACATTTTGTTGACTTTATTATTGATTTCAATTTCGTGAATGCTCAATGATTGCCATTTGTACTTGGAGAAGACCCATCTGCTCAGCTTTTTTCTGTTCTATTCCGTCATTTATGGTTTGCAATTTTGCGTTGTATGCTTCTTTGATCTGTTCCTTTGATGAATGATGGCTTACTTCCAGAAAGCGACAAGCGTTTTCGAACGCCACACACTTGGGTAGGTCAAATACCTTTAATGTAAGACCATCAATAAGCCGGTTAGCAGCTACCCCACCCACGATGGCAAATAATGCGCCAAGAAATGCCCCAAAAAACGGATTTACCATACACCCAAGTGTTGCACCTGCAAAACCCGCTGCGAAACCCGCACCAAATTCAACAAATGTATCAACGCACATCTTTGAACATCTCTTGGCTGTTATATGACCCTGGTATAAACGACCAACATACCACATACATTTAACAACCACCACCACCATAGCTATAGAAGATACCACAGCTTTGCCTTGAGAAAGTGTGACAACGGCTCCCAGTCTTCTGTGACATTTCTCTGATATAGATAGAATGAATTTTGTTTGCGTCTCTGGAGGTAATTTATCCCAAGTTGCTCCTATTCCAGCTGCTACACCAACCAAGCTTCCACCATTTGCATCTGACAAGAATTCTCGAGCATACTGGAATACTGCAGGAAATCGAGAAGCCAAATTGTTTGCACGAGTTGCATCGTTATTTGTAGCCTGAATTTGGAGGTTAAGCCTGGTAGATTTTTCTTTCTCATTGTATGCTTCTCCCAATAGCCCATCAGCGTAAGTTTTCAAGGAATCTTCATCAGAATGTTCCAAAAGAACCTTTAGAGTCAACCAGAAGGGTGAAGTACTTCCAGGATTTAGTGTCTCGTAGTTCTGCGCAAAGAAGTCCAAATAACTTAAAAGAACAACAAGATCATCAAGAGCATATATGGCTATCAGCTTTGCTCGAACGGATGTCTTCCAGACTTCCGCCATTGCTACTCAGGCTAATCTAAAGACAAATTAACATTTCTGTATTGAAAAAATCTGTTTGTATTAGCACCTTAATTTGAATTATTGACAGTTATTTTACTTACATTAGATTTTTCAATTTTGTAAATATTTTATTGCTGCAAGCAAAATTACAGATATTTCACTCCACCAACAGCGTTTAATAAATTCCCCTACATTACTAACCCGAACTCGACTACGACCGAATGCGTACCAATACAGTCCATGAGAATAATTCCAATGTGCGAATAATGCATTTATTTATACATGCACTTATCATAGTACAAACACAAATTTATAATATCACCATAAGCTCGGGTAAAATTTGTTTTTGATAAAAGTTTTGTAGGGTAAATATATCTACCTAAGCTTCTCTTTACCATACGTAAACTAGTGTAAGACTGTTTGAGTGGGACGCAATAAAAGAGTCGACTTCTTCTTAGTATACCTTCATCTTAATCGATTATATGGAGACGAAATTTGTTAGTCGAACTTTTTATTGTCGAATTTTACATAATCGACTGCTATATTGTTGAATTTTTTAGTCGACGTTTAGCAGTCGAACATGCATACTGTTGAACTTTTTAGTCCACCAAAAACAAATATACGTTGTACCGATGGAAGTTTTGGGTTGTGTTTAATTAGGTCAGATTAGGTTCGGTTTAGTACTGATGGGGATGTTGGGTTGTGTTAGTTAGGTTATATTAGATTTGGTTTAATACTGATGGAAGTGTTGGGTTGTCTTTAGTAAAGCAAGGTTCAATTAGAATTAATACTACCAAGAAAATGAAATTCGACTGTTTCCGACTAAATTCGATTAAAAAAAGTCTGCAAAATGAATGTCGACTAAATTGATTTCTTCTAAAAAAGTTGTACTAGACCAATTTCGTTACTAAAATTTCGACAATAATTTTTAGGTCGACTAACAAATTTCTACAGATAAAGTTCTTCTAATATGGTTATGCACTAAGACATATTCGACTCTATTATACCGACCCGTTTGAGTTAGATACTCAAAGAAGGACTTGTGTCAGGTGTCAATAATATAAACGAAACCCTGTACACATGCTTTGTTTCAAATTTTTCTAGTCCAATAATTATCAGTCAAAACTAATTTCGTCAAATTCAAAAATCTGTGTAAAATTACAGGAAAAAAGTACAAAAATTAGAATAATGTCAGTTAACTAATCGGAATTCACTTTGTTTGTCATTGGTTTAAATATTACGCATGTGTGCAATAAAAACGTAAGCACTTCCACATTTAAGTTAATAAATAAGGTTTTGAGATAATGTGTGCTTATTATAAAAATAATGATACTTTTGTTAACATAATTTATTCCGTGTACTCTACTCATTTTCTTTAATGCTCAACTATTGTAGTTTGTAATAATAAACATATATTAACTTTTGCTTTGCTGGGATCTTTCAAAGGATACAGTACTATAAGACGTTCTTTGAATACTTTTATATCTGATTTGGTAAATGCTATACCATTCTTTGTGGAACAGCGTTCAAATTGCGTATATGATGATACACAGACATAACTTGTCTAAATGTTTCCCAATACTGTGTTAATTTATGTTGGCCCATACAGAATTATCATTTGTTCGTCGACGTTTGCATTTCCCTAGTCAGGATTGGCATTATTTGTTCTCAATTTCACTTTGGTTAGACAAGTCTCATTATTACTTAAAATGAAACCACCGCCTATTCATATGATATATCGTTGGTGTAAACGCAGACGTTCATACCAATTAACAAGTTGATTGAGACAACAAATAAATGATGACACATTTTAATCTCCAGAATGATACCGTATTGTCCTCATTGGCTTGCCCGAATACATAGTTTAGGTATTACGGAATTCAAAGATCAACCAGTAGACATACACATAGTTGAAAGGGAAAATGGTACAAACCAAACAGTCGTGTATTATGTATGTTTCTGCAAAATATCGGGTAAACATTTTTTTAAATCGCAATAGAAATATATTAAGGTCATGTGCAAACAAAACATGGTAGGTTATAGTCCATTCAAATTTATTTGTGTTTTTTACATTTCATCAGCATATGCAGAAATTTGGGTTATTACATTTACATCGTAAATCAATAAACGGCGAAATTAGATTTGTATTTTGTCATACAATTCAGTATACAAACATACAGAATGTTTTATACGAGATGTTAACCTATTTCTGTTGAATATATAAAACCTTACAAAACAATCATGTGTCACGTGTTTTGGTTAGTTTGACTACAAGTTTTTTTCGCAGACCTTTTCATTCACCAATTTATTGAGAACAGTTTTAGTCAGCAGTAAATTTAATGTCAATATTTTCAACACAATAAAAATAGTAGAACAAGAAGAACTTTGCTTGAAGATGATTTTTTAAATTTAAATTCCAGAAAATGGTCAAACAGGTGGAAACTGATGATCTTAAAAGCCTTACATTTTGAAATTAATGTTGTCGTAACAATAAAAAGAAAAACATAAGGAAGTGTACTTATATCTCGTCTTAAAAATAAACCCGATGTTAAACGTATAATTGCGATAACTTGTTGAAAGCCATAATACAATGTATATTTTTTAGAGAACAAGAACTTTCAATGTAACCAGGTGAAAAATCAACCAGTATAGCTGGGATAAGAACAAGCAGTATTTTACAAACTATTTACTTACTTTATTTGCCTGTGAGTTCTTATCGTGTGAACTATACTGCACATAGTCCAACACAAAATCGAATACTAAACTAGAATATAGGGCTAATAAATTTAACCGACATTATTATGGATCGTTATTCTCACCTTTTAGTAAAACAAAGCCCAAATACTAGAACGCAACCTTTACAACTAAACCTATACTAATGATTCCTTAGGCTTTACCCTATGAATCGGTGATCTGTGATTTATGCGTATGATGATGATGAGCATGATTCTGTATGAAGGGAATGTTTCCCAGAAATATTATTGAATAATAAGAATGCGATTGAAAAGGCATAAGTGTTTAGTTGTTAGAATAAGAATTAAGAGTGTCGATTTATTTCATAAGCAATCCATAATCAATCATCAAGCTATGTGCAGAATGCGATACGTCGTCGTAATAAATTGGGCCATACCAAATGTGCATGATAAGCATTTTACCCTATTCACATCTGAACTTTTTTTTATAAAACATTCAGTCATATGTAATGGGAAAATTTTATGACCTTCACTTTGATAACAAATAACTGACAGATTTGTCGTCAAGGGATCATTGGCATTTCGGCACTGGGGAGAGCACTTGTAAAATTTCCCTACCGAACTTAGGGTCCTTAACGCTAAAAAAATTCTCAAATTGCGATACTACACAAAGTAATAAATCCTTTTTAAAATGAGCCAGTTGATAAATTACACATTGAGAATTGTGAATGCACTATACTTGGAGCCTAGACTGGTTGACGGTACTGCTGTTACTAATAATATTATTAATAATCGATTCTGTAATATATTCCCTAACTTCACCAAGGTAGGAATAAAACAAGCTAATGTGGATTTTTGTCAACTTTTCAAACTACAAAATTGTACCAGGTTGAGATATTTGAAGGCTGTTATTCATTTAAGTACAAACGACCTTGAACGATTATTGTTGGTAGACTGGAAATTACAAAATATAGAAAATATCGCAATTAAACTAGTTTTTGAGCAACTGATAAGACCTATGTGTAACATGGGAAAATATATTTTATGCTCTAATTGTAATTTAAGAACAAAAAGGTAAATGAAATGTACACCGGGATCAAAACGAATAGTGTAAATTTGATACTACTTGAATTTATACACTTGTAATGCTAATTGTACGGTCAAAAATATCAAGATGAACTTTGTAATTTTTTGATGATCTACATGACAATACACTTGACTTTAAAAATATTGCATATAATGTGATAGATCTTACCGATTAATTCGTTTCGTCAAAGGTAATAAAATATTTTATTATGATACTACATTTTTTAAACAGAATTACTTTCAAATTTTGTGACATGAATTTAAACGGTTAAATTTATATGCAGCTAAAGTGCTAAAATGACAACTTCAATACTTTAATCGCTTTAATACCATGAACGTCTGAGCAACTTCATATGGTTACACACCTGTTGTATATTAGGGTTACATTTAAGGTAAAATAGTTAGAGAGTGGATATACATATAAATGCTTTCGTCACTAAAATATACTTCATTTGATAGCTTAGCTACACTTTAATTAAATATTACCTAAGTAATAAAAATATTTTTCTTAATAAATTTGTTTCTTACTTTTGATAAAATGATAATATACTAAAACGTAACTTTGAATTTGAATGCTAATAAATAGTTTAAGATTTTTTATGCCGCAGGAGTATTTGTTAGTTGAAAACTTTAATGTTGTCATGTTAAGCTGAAAATGTTCAAAAAATCAACCGTAATTTTCATTTGATCAAGCAAATAAAACTAAACTGAAAGAATGGTTCACTCGATGTAAATGTTACAAGAGTGATGTCAAAAAATAACGGGCATTTAGGTTAATTCATTGATTTATGAGGCCTTATTATTTAAAAAGTATATTACAAAACGGATACGATGTATTGCATATATACACATTTATGTATACATTAATATTGAAGTATATTTATTTCTCTTTAGATAAGTAAAAGAAAAATTAAATACGACTGGGTCTCATTCATAAGTATCTAATTTTTTTAAACCTCTTTATTTTTAAACTCATTAATTCTATTCATGAAAACATTAAAATACTTTTTCTTTTATCAGTGTTGGCTTCTAGTTGTATATGTTAATGATTAATTTGGTGACAAGCAACTCTTACTTTAGCATATATAAATATTTATTTATTTACAGTTTAATTTATTCTTGTTCTAAAACTATCAAATAATTTTTTAAGCATTTTACTAACCAACCCAATTTCTAATAAAAACATGTTTTTTAACTTCGCGACACTTATGTTGGCTAAGTAACTAACCAGATTATTAAATAATGAATGTGTTCAGCCAAATCAATTTGTTAGGGTACCCAGCAGAACCTGCGAACAATGCATTGAATTATCATCGGGTTTTTCGTCGATTCAGAAAATTAATGAAGATTTACAAATAATTTATAATATAAGCTGTTTATTTTATTATAAATTATTACATTAAATAAGTTGTCTATTTCATTATAAATTATTAGAATAAATCAGCGGCTAAAAGTATTAACTTTTAAAAACAAATTTATCACTTAAAATATATTTTCATACCGATGATGAGCAACCATCTTCTTATGGGTTATCAAAAGCCCAATATTAGACAATAATGTTATTTTTGTAATTTATAATTGACAAGTTACTTCAAAATGTTAATCCCAATAACTTAATATCTATAGCATTTATAGTAGATACATAAATTGGCTTCGTTTCACCATCCCAAATATCCCCCTAAAAGGCTCAACGTTAACAAGAAAAGTAGCACCAGACCTAGTATTTTTAGAACTAGACAACAGTATTGACATTTTGTTCTTGATGGAACGACTTTAATAATTTCTGACGCATCTGGGGAAACCAAATAAGATCTGCTGGAGTTGGTAGTGTATTGGCAATCGTAACTTATATTTGATGAAGGCTCCCGAATCATTTCTGAAGAAATGTCGTTCCCTTCGCTCTCTAGATCAATGTGTAACGGCAACTTTGTTTTTAAAGCGTCTGCACGGCTATTTAAATCACATTCATTCAGTGTGTCTACTAGTGACTTCAATGATGCTTCTGCCGACCGACGTGTAACCCAATCGTTTAGAATCTCGTGCAGCGCATCCATTCTATCCATTTTATCCTCAGAAATATTTAAACAAAGTTGGATTATTAACTTTGGTGGAGTATCAAGCTGCTTCATAATTTCTTTTATGTTTGTAGGTGTAATTTCGGGAGGAGTTTCCTCAATTGTTGAGAGGACAGTGTTGAGACTGCACTCTAAAAGACGAAAAATAAAACAATCATGTATTATTTTTTAATTTGCTTATTAACCATGCAATAAAATTTCAACTTTTCTTCATTTCTAGAGTTTTGTTTCAAAATCAAAAACTAGTTTTACCTTTGCCCCCAACAATTAAATTGTCCATTCTGGTGTCTGATGTCTATATAAATTTTAACTGAAATTCCACTCTGTGAGTAAATCATAAGCTACTTCTATTAATAAACAAACAAATAATACGATAATAAATGGTGATATAGAATTATAAACGAATTATTTAATACGATTGGACTTGATGAGAATATTATTTTTTATATTTTTCCAAAGTTATCAAATGTCATGTCCGTTTGACATTCAAGAACGAATACTGGTTATTTTTTAAAGTATGTAACTTGTGAGCTAATAAAGTTTAACTGGTGGTATTTTTAATGCATAATATGTAAAAGCCTACATGGATTCCAGTTTATTTTGATTGATAACTTTTGACCTTGGGAATGACGTGAACTTGAACTTGTTTATGCACAGCATCATGCTATGTGTCGTGACATAACTTCGTACATTACTATGCTGTGTGTTATTCAATAGACTGTTGTACACAATTGATACCAATTTAAACCATTTAATGACGAAGTTTAGTATTAAATTATGTGCTTGTGCTGGGATTTGGTTAGCATATTGTGAAGGTGATACAGAACCTACAAACAGCTACTAAATGACTAACACAAACCTAACAAACTATATCGTCATTAGTATGTTACTGTCGTTTTACTCTATTAACTTGAAACTTTTATATTAAATATTTTCATGCTTAATATAAAACGTATCTTCTCTTATTACTGGTCAAAGAGTGCTGTTTAATAGTTGGTTTTACATATATTTCCTGCTTAAACTTTGGTGGATAAATTTAATTGCATCGGTTAAGAATTGTTGTCATTACTAATGGCAAAATTGATCAAAGTCATTGTATGCATTTGTTTGTGTGTTGGTTAATTTCCACAGTTTGAGTTACATTTAAAACTATACGCCTATAATTGTAGTAGTAGACTTTATTTTTATACGTATCATGTGAATGGAAATGGCTCTCAATAACCTGGCATGCGGATTTGTACAATTATCAACAAAAAAATTATTCTAACGAGCTTGTGTTCAACAACGATATGATTGCGTACACGACCATTGATTTCAAAGGTGTACAACATATTTATATATATATATGTCAGTGTGACACAGTTTCACTTTTAAATTTTGCTAGTATTCATGTATAATAGATGGAATATTGACTGAAATTTCAATAGAATACTAAGACCCTCTTTTATTTCTAGTAAATATATTGTTGCGCTAATAAATTTTAAAATTCCATTTACTTGTTAATAGAACTAATTTAACAATAAGTTTGAATAATAACTTCTAACCAAAACAAAATTAGCTATCAAAATTTCCTTGAAGCAATATTCATACTAACATTCTCCAATAATGTAAACCCATACACAGGATGTTATATTAATTCATCAATACTACCATATATTATAGTACTGATTCTTGAGAAATAAATTTATTTCTAAATTAAACTTTTCCTAAATTTTAACATATCGAAAATTGGTGTACTTTTTTATCAAATCTACTCTTGAAAAAGCAAATGAAATTTGAGTTATAAATAAAAAATCAATCTCTTTGACCAAAAATAAATTACACTAATTACTTCATTGATGTGGAGTTTTGCTTTGAAGAAACGAAAGAAGTTTACTTATAACCGAAAAATATTACAGAAATGGCAGAGCCCGTTAGTGTAAAATATGGCGTTATTCATTCTATGTTTTAGTAAGTTGTCTCAATTATATTTAGTCATTTTGTGTTAGACCAACCATGAAAAGATGCTCTATGTTTCAATATCAATTTTAAAAGGCTACTGCTGTACTGTGCCACTTTGTCGGTCTGATTTTGTGCGCATACTAACATTACTCTTCACACTGGAATAAGTTATAGTTCTATTGCAATTTTTCTCATCTGAACCATCCTCACAATCCCATATTTCATCCTCGTCGCACCAAAACTCTGCTGGGAGACCTATTTAAAAAGAATTAGAAAATATACCTTATTAGAACTACTCGAATAAGATCCATATTTTTCAACTCTTAATTAAATGTAATAATACGTTACATTTGCCTGGAGGCCCTGGGTTGCCCGGTGGTACGTGAGGCGGATGACAACGGTTTTCGTCATCAGCACAAGGGCACATTTCTTCTGACTCGTCACTCCAATCCTTACAGTCATTTATTGCTAGAAATAAAAAATATTAAATAGGTTGCTTACACGTTTGTCTTCATATATATCATTCCACATATAAAATACTTACAGTCACAAAT
The DNA here is from genome assembly GCA_034695465.1 of Entomobrya nicoleti. Taxonomy (NCBI): domain Eukaryota; kingdom Metazoa; phylum Arthropoda; class Collembola; order Entomobryomorpha; family Entomobryidae; genus Entomobrya; species Entomobrya nicoleti. Next base: position 14,962 of record JAQFZG010002626.1, read on the forward strand.
CAAGACATCTCCAATGCATCTTCCGATACTACACCTAAATTCTTCATCCCTACATGCTGGACAATCCCCAGGATCCTCAAACTCATCACTCCCATCTCTACAATCTTCTTTCAAATCACAAACCGTATTTCTAAAAATGCATTGCCCACTCCTACACATATACTCCGTCTCAAAGCAAGGTCGACACAAGCTTGGATCCACATTTTCATCACTCCAATCCCCACATCCATTCCTCCCATCACACAAGTTATTCGGATGTACACACCGTCCATTTTTACATTTAAACCAATTCTCGCCACAAGCTGGACAAGCCTCTGGATCGCCTATATGCTCATCACTGTTATCCCCGCAGTTATCATAACCATCACACTCAAATTTGTTCCAAATACAGTGACCATTTTTACATCTGAAATAATTTACTGGACAAGCTGGACACTGATCAGGGTCATCCAACTCGTCACTTCCATCTCTGCAGTCTGGGTAACCATCGCATGCTAAATTACCTGAAATGCATTCCCCATTAGCACACCTGTAATAACCTTCCCTACAAACTGGACAGTCGTCAGGATTTTCTTTTTCGTCACTGCCATCCCGACATTGAACTCCGCCGTCACAAGCATACCACTCATAAATGCATTGACCATTATCGCATTGAAATTCCCAATCCCAACATGCTGGACAAAGGGTGGTATTTGTGGGTTCGTCTGAGCCATCTCTACAGTCCACAATGCCGTTACAAGCAGCCATTCTCTCAATACATTGTCCATTTTCACATCGATACTGTATTACAAATAAATTAAATTATTACGTTTTAAAGATATTTCTGTTTTAATTATATATGGCATAACATTTCTCTACGCTTTAAAACGACTACTTTTGCCTGTTAAATTCCGTCAGAATTTCTTGAAGAAAATTAATTGCGACTGACTTTCGAACTTC
>JAQFZG010002627.1:0-15894 GCA_034695465.1 Entomobrya nicoleti
GAATGAGTCTTGAGCAGTTTTAGTAAGTCACTTGTGGCGGAATGCGTTATGTTGTGCCTGAGTGACCAGTTTTTTAACGATTCTTTAAAGCTGGCAGATTCACTGGCGATATTTGTCAATTTAGTTTTTTGTACTGAAGATGACTGTACTGGTGCTTCTGAAATATTATCTGAACTTTTACTTGTTTCACTGGTAATATACTCATTATTATTAGATTCCAAGGCCGAGACTGGACCCTCATCATTTTGTAGAAAAACAGGCGATTTCACGTTATATTGATAAATTAATTGTAATGACTGTTCGTACGCTTTTTTAATCTCACGCTTAACTTTTTTATTTTTATGCATGTTTCCACCAATTAAAACGACAGCTCCAGCTACTCTAATGTGGTATCCGTTCTGTAGAGCGTCCTATAGCTTCATAACTACTGTGGGTCCACTTAGACGCAACTGGCCAATGATAACAATTACAAATTTCCCTTATTTATATCAGTTTAGAAAAAAAGAATATTCATTAAAGAGAGCCAAAGAAGTACAATGCGAGTCAAAGTTCACAGTATGTAAACAAATTATTACCAAAAGAAAACAAATTATTTCTTCATGAAGCTCATTTTTGCTTTATGAAGCCTTAATATCTAAAATATACAAATATCTCCGTCCGGAATACTTTCACTCAAAGATGAACTAAGACAAACCCACAGTCTAGTCCATTAGTTATAACAAAGGGCATTCCAACAACGCAAATACATTAAACATTTAAATTAAATATTTTTCTTAAATTTTAACTGCGGAATACATGCCATGTTGTTGATGTTGATGGATGTTGTCATAATTTATTCTATTGCTGCAATGATATGATTTTTGACTCCTAAATCAAAAGGAGTAAAACTCGTTGAATACTCGTTTACCGAAGACATCCTAATTTGGTGGTCTTTTACACCAGTTGTATTCGTAGAATACACAGGGAAACGACCATCAAAAGGTTCGTATACTAGTTTTCCACCATACTCACTAAAAAAACACGTGAAATACTCCTGGATGGTTGTTCGGGAAGTATATTGATATTCTGATTTGGATAATCCTTTGTAATGTTCCTTTGACTATTTTTTTCTTGTCAAGTTAAATGTTTTGCTAAAAAACGAAAATATATTTTAAATATTAAACATATTTTTTTGTATTATTTCCTTTTATTGACTTTACCAAATCGATTAAATGGTCACATTTAATATTTAATATCACTTCTTATACTATGCTTCCTTCTCTAGTTTGCAAATCGATATGATTAAATCTAAGCTTAAATATGGTTTGTAAACTCAAACATGTGCAAACAGCTAAATGTGTACGAGTGTATAATAAAATACTAATGCTTAAAAATGGTGTACAATTAATGTTTTAGTAGTTATAAATATTCATATTATCTAAAAAGACACAAATACAACGGATATTAAACAATTAAACCTATTTCCTCTTTCCTATTTACCTTATTGCCTTTTTTGATTTTTTCCCACAGTGACTGTTAAATTTTAATAAGTTATTTCCAGTTGAGGCTGATAAACTGACTGGAATACATTTATGCGATTAGCTGAGCTAGATGAATACAGAAGTTGTTTCAGTTTATGAACCGAGCGTACTCGGAGCGAAATGGTCTGGGGTGAATTGAGTTGAAAAAGTCTAACAAATAACTTTACAGATTATTTCAGTCACGCCGGCTCTATTGCTATTAATATAAGCATTTCGTTTAAAATTATAATAGTCAAACAATTTTAATTTCAATTATTAATTTTTTTATTACAAATTTTCTGCTAAAGCAAGAGTCTACCCAATTTGTTTCATATTTCCTAAGCTGAATATACTATGACGTATAAATATGTTTGACATACTTTTAAATTACATACCTATAAATTGTTGTTGTTGCGTATTTAGCTTTAATTGTTGTTTTAAATAAATTAAGTTAAAATATCGTTGACCTATCGTTTGTAAAAAATATTACGTAATATCGACTATTGGTTGCGGAAATAATTGCTTGTATTACTAACTTCATCTAACACAGAAAGTCTTTGAAAACAGTCATACGACATGTAAATGGGCTTTTGAAACTTATCTTTTGTCAATATCACGCGGTATGGGGGGAAATGAATGGAAAATGGAAGGAAAATCGACCCTAAATCATAATTGGGTATTTGGAAAAAATATTTTTCTTTGGTATACTTACTAAAACACCACACTAAATGGATAATATCTTGTTAGCAAACTACAATACTGCTTCAAAAAACATATTTCCAGCCCCACAAGCAAAAGAAATTTCAAAAACGAAGTTGAATGTCGTCAAAACTTAAATTGAACCACTTTCGGCCCTTTATTCCAAACGTGCCAACGGTTTCTACAATATGCGAGTATATTTTAAACTAAATGCCAATCTGGAGTAAAAACAAGTTCTTCTACCGTTTAACATATGAAACATTCAAGTTTTGTTGGAATAAAAAAAACACTTCATGAAATTTTAGACTTTGCAATACTTTTGAAACACTTAATTTTTTAGATTTTTTACTCGCCGCGCCACCAAGACGTTTGTCGCCGTACGCATAAGTGCAGCACAGGTTTGAATGCGCAAAAAGATAAGCTTTCGTTATTCGAAAACCAAATTCCAAAATATTGACAAACACAAAAGATACAGAAAATTTTCAAACTTTGCAATACTTTTGGAACAGAGTGTATTTATACTTTATTATTAGCAATTTACATTTTATGATTTTCTTCGTCCATAAAATAGGTTTTTAAAATTATTTACTCAGAAGTAAAATACTTGCAGCTTGATTAATTGCAAACATAAAGCAAATAACTTGATTTGAACGCTCAACATAATTCAACTCGCCAAATTTAAATTTAATGGGAGCGCACGAAATGAAAAACATTTGTTGCCATTTATGACATTTTTTTCTTGTTCCCAGTATGGTCGTTCATTACTGTTAATCAGAAAAGGAAATTTGGCATCCTAAATCATCATTTTTTATAATTCAATTATTTGTCATAAACCGACAATCAAATAATGTTACTCTAAATATGTAATGATTAACATACTTCATACTTATGCATACACTTAAACTCAAATGCTATATATCTAATTCAACCTGGAAAGAGTAGGCTAATATTGTTTGGATGTAAAATGTCTTGTGTGCAAACGGAATTCGTAATATATATTATTCCCCGCCGGAAGCGATTTTTTAATTGTAGAATCATGAATGCAAGAATGACTTGTATTAAAAAAAAATTTTAATTAAATAAATTAATTGTTTGATAAAATATACAAAGTGTTATATATTTTATTAAATAAATATATATTGCTTGCCGGCTAAATTTTTAATTTATTATTAACATAAATTATTTCATGGCTTGTAGGAAACCACGATGCATTTTGGTTTTACTTATTTACTCAGAAGTAAAATACACACTGCTTGATTAATAGCAAACATAATGCAATTAAGTGGAGTCAAACCCTCAACATAATTTAACTCTGCAAATTTAAACTTAATTGGAGTGCACGACATGAAAAACATTTGGTGCCACTTAATACAAACACGTTTTCCATTGCGTCTGCTTATTCTTCTAGTTCCGGTAAACCGTGCTAGTACACCTTTAGACTCCTCAAATATTTCCGCCATAGTGCCCACACAAACCAAAAAGACAAAACTCAGATTGGTTATACAAATTAGAAATAATAGCAAACCAGGTGCATTTTCCAGAGTCCATGGCACCAGCAGCAGAGCATTTATTGAAGTAACAAGTACTAACATACCTCCAACAATAGTAGCTACCAATATGTCAGACTGCTGCACTTGGTTACACAAGCAGTTCAATACTTGTATTTTTCTGTAAAATATGCCACTTTGGTAAATACTCTGTTCTGTATTCCTTTCTAAGATTTTCTCAAAAGCATGCAAAAAGTCTACAAAACTTAGAACCGCGAGAGCAAGAATACCAGCAGTGCAATATGCCACGCTGAACATTCCCACTTGCCATGCCCAATGATTGACAGCAAAAATAAAAGCCTTTATAACAAAATTCAACATTGTAGTTTCGTAATCTCGATAAATTGATGAGCACTCTGGAATCAAAAAATATCCGGCTAGTTCTAGCTTACATGGTGAAAACCAATGCAGCCCATAAACAGCAAGACTTGGCCCTAGTAGTACTACAGGTATCAAACAGGCAGCAAATAAAAAATCTAACTTTTTTATTATCGACATTTCCCTTGTACTTTTCTTGATACTTTTAGAAAACTCGAGAATTCCATTGATATACTGAAATTGCGATGAAGCTTTAAAAACACAGATACGTTCTTCACTAACGGCAGCTGAGAAACCGAACAGAAGAAATCCATACACAATTTGGTCAATAAAGCTGAATGTGTGTCCTTTAGTGTTCAAGTAGAAGCAATAGAAGCCTTGGAACCACATGAGTGAGCAAAGGAAATACTGGATATATAGTTTTCGTTTTGAGTTTAAGCCTGAGCTATCGTCAGGTCGAAATACGAGACGTGCCTTATTCTTATCCCATTGTAATGGGGTTATTCCAAGTTTCGGGAGAAAGTAGCAGATTTGCCCAAAAATTCGTTTGTGATGCAAAATTGTCATTTTGAGCAATTTTTTTGCAGTATCTAATGGTCTGTACAATGAGCTAACTTTGCATATAATTGTATTGGTTATTAGGAGCAAAAAAAGGAAAAAGCCTAATTAGTCAACAGCTTGACCTCTAAATATTTCAATATGAAATGCAAAGGTTTTTTTACTAAATTTTGTGTAAACTCAGGTTGTCAAATTTTCCGATTATTGAATAATAGGGGAACATTCGAAGTGAACTAACCCGTAAACGATATAAGATTGAAACTTTATACTGATTACTATGCTTCACGCGCGCTCCTATTTAAATGTTGGATGGTCCAATGTTTCAATTTTTTGTTATGCGTGCTTTCATAAAAATTTAATGTTTACTCGGTGCTAGGAAAATCTCCATAAAAAGGATGACCAAATGCATACATGACAAAAAAGAGAAGACTAAATTACCAATTTTTACTTTACCAACTGGCATTTTATACCTTTGTAATGGTTTTATTGTGAATATATATTACTGGTTCCTGTTATTAACACTGAGGACATATGGTATTGAATATGCTGTAATAAATTTTTATGTCATATCATATTGCACTTTATGTTATATTTAACTTTGGTCATATCTCCGTTTCGTCAAATATTTCTTTTGTAAAAAGAAGTAAAATCCCCGGGCACGTATTCATTCCAAATTATTTTCGACTTATTTTCGATCTAATTCGAGGGTAAAATTATTTGATCAGATATAGAAAATAGCAAAGGATTTCAAATAATGCCTGAAATATGACCATCGCTTCATCATATATTATTAATTGATTATATAAGCTTACGGATTGTCCTCATATCCATATATTTGGTTTTTTTCTACTGTCATAACGACTGCCGCTTCAAGTGGAGACAATTTATAATGACTAATGACGCTTTGGTATAGATTTTGTGATAAATGATTTAAATCGTAGTCCAATAAAAATTGGATTTTTTGGTTGATAGGTCGCTTTAGATGTGCGCACGGTAAATATTCCATGAAGGACATATAAGCATATATTGTCACCTTCAAAGCTTTCTCTCCTGAAATAAAGATTGGGCTGGTTATAACTCCTTTGAAATAATAAGTTGAAATCGATCAAAAAAATAGCATATATACAGAAATTAAGCTAAAGCATTAGTAGCTGTAATCAAACAATCCAAATTTACCCAAATACTTAACCTGGTCCAAATATATTACATCTATATGGTTTCAAAATCAATGGCGCAATTTGTGTTTTTTACAGAGTATTTATTATCAGCACAAAATTGAGTAAAGTAAAACTACGTGGAAACAATGAAAAATACACTTTGTCATTTTTTCTGCGATTTAATTAATTCATCAAAAAGTATGTATTAAAATTATATAGTGCTTTTACGTCAAGCCGCATTAGTTATGACAGGAAAAAGTCAATCTAATGTCAAATCATATTGATAAGGGCATTAACTTGAAAAATTCAGCCCCATTGCCAACACTACTTTAATACGTTCGAATACTTTGTTATGTTATATACCTGATCAAATAAATTATAGTTTTAGCCGAGACATTCAATAAGTATAGTTCATCAACAACAAGCCAAAAAAATTGGCAATGCGACAAAGTAAACCCACTTATATTTTATAAAAGCTTTCTTTACCCAAAAATCTATTTATCAGGAACTATATGGCATTAAAAAACCAACGCTCGCTTTCCTACCACTTTAAGAAGATAAGATCTCAAAGTTTCTGGTTTATGCAATTTTTCTAATATTTTTTACTGTTTTAAATAAAGGAACGTTTTTTAAAAAGTAAGTTTTGAATACATTTTATTCTCAGTATTGAATTTGTACTCGAGTACAATCGAATCTGTTTCAGATTTTAAACGTACAAGTTATTGTTACACTAAATTTAGTGGAGACATTTTACATTAAACATTTTAGGACCAAACTCTTGAATATTCAGAAACTTTCCGTTTTTAATTCTAATACCATATAAATTTTCTCTTGTAATATATCTTGCACAAAAAGAATTACGATGACAATTCTACAGCACAAACGAATTTTTGGGAAAAATTGAAGGCAAAAATGTAACGCCTTAATGACACGTCAGGTTTAACCTCAAAACGAAAAGTGTACATTCATAACTTCCTTTGCTTGCTCATGTGGTTCCGAGGCTTTAATTGCATCTACTTGGATAATAATGGCTTAGTAAAACAGTATAAGCTTTATTGACAATATTGTCTAGGGATTTCTTCTGTTTGGCATTTGGGTCGCTGTTAATTTGGATTTTTCTAAAAAATTCAAACAAAAATCAAGAAAAAACCGATAGGAAAGAAACTGGATTTCTTATATTCTGCATGCTTGACACATTCAGTACTAAGGCCTGTTCGGTAACTTCTCATACATTTTTGTAACGTCAATTTATATTGATCAATTAAGTTTTGTTCTCTATCCTTGATATATTTAAAAACTGCATGATTTTAGCCACTGAAATAACATGAGTCTGATTGGTTGGTTACAGCCCGGTGTATTTATTTTTGTGACGTCTTGAAATGCCATTACCAAATTACATTTTTCCTACGTTTTAAAACAACGTTTTTCTTAGTTGTCATATCTTTGACAAACTATGAACAGATTTCAAAAGATTTCAAGCTTATTAAGTTTTCCGGAATCGTAGCTTTCAAACTTGACAAGAATCATTTTTCTTTGTTGATAAAGACTACCTTTATAATTTTTCAAAGTGTGACACATATTTCAAGTTTTCCTTAAGACAGAATTTTTGGGGTTCATATCTTTCAGCCTAACTCTATCGCTCCCTTCTTTCTTCAAATGACTTTGTCCATGTAATGATGATTATTGACATAAAGGGCTGACTTTATACGTCCGTTTAGTGTCCAGTTTGTGATTCAGCTACGACCTATACGGCAACTATGAGCCAAGAAATGCGTTGGCTTCCTAATTACTACTGATTTAGGTTTTTATCGTTCTAGCTGTGACCGTTCAACATATATTTTTAATTATAGCATTTGATTTCTGTACTATAAAATACGCTGATCATTTGTCAATATTGGTTTTTTGATGATTTGAACCTATGTAATTGTGCAAATAGAATTAAAAAAAAATTATGGTCACATTTTTACAGCAGAAAAAATGACAACGTTCATGCATTTCTTTGTCGTCGATTTTTTCCAACTTGTAAAACATTAGACTTCAAATCTAATATGAGTTAGGTACTACCAATTATGTAGATTTTGCTGATGTAAACGTTTTACGGAAATACTTATTACGTTAAAAAATATTGGCACTTCAAAAATGTATGAGAAGATACCGAACTGGCCTTATTTGGTCATAATGTCGTAGTATATGGGGTAACATTGGTTTTCACCAAACCACTTTCGCGTTTACTTTGCAGCCTAAATCAGGTCCAATTTGATTTGAACTAAAGATTGGTTTCCGATCAGCTGAAAAATTCCAAACCGTTTTTTAAATTTTAAATTCCTTGTAATTCAGGTAGGTACTACGAGTTCTATTTGAACAGAATATTTTGGGTCAATCCAACCTCAACCATAGACCAATAGTAAGAATATAAAAATCCTCTAACGCATATTGATAGTTTCAAATTAAAAAAAATGCTTTCTAAGTAAGAGATACTAGACATCTCTCTAAAACATTTAGTTTATAACTATCCCAGTATTTGTTTCAAGTCATAGCTGTCGTTAATTACCATTCTGGGATCAAAGAATATCTAGCTAATTTTGGTTTGCATGGTGAAAACCAATGTAGTCCATGTACTACGATAATATGACCAAAAAGTACTGAAGGTGTCAATCATACAAATCAGCAAATAAGAAATCAAATTTCTTTATTATCGATGTTTTCTTGACGCTTTTCTCGATAATTGTAGAAAACTCGAGAATTCCATTTATATACTGATATCGGGACGACGCTTTGAAAATACAGCTGCATTCCAAATTCACTTCAACGGAAAAGCCAAACAGAAGAAATTCATAGGCAATTTTGTCAATAAAGCTTAAACATTAATTATTATTATCTAAGTAGAGGCAATTAAAGTCGTGCAACCACATAAGCCGAACATTAGGAAAATAATATCAAATTGAAGCTCCTAATTATAATCCCAATACGGTGCTATAAAAGCGTTGCTTTTTTGGTTACAAAAGCTTTTTTTAAAAATATATGGGTTTACTGTGTCGCATTTCCAAATATGTTTTTTGTCTCGTTGTTGGTGAACTCTAGTTATGGAATATGTCTCGGCCAAAACTTTAATTTATTTAATCAGATACATTTATAACATAATAAAGTATTCAAACATATTCAAGTAATGTTGGAGATGCGAACGAGGTTTTGAAGTTAAAATCCTTATGTATATGATTTGCTATTTATTTCAGCGACTTTTCCTACTGTCATAACAAGTTCGGCTTCAGTTTTAAACACTATGCAATTTTAATACGTACTTTTTGATAACTAAATTAGATCGTAGGAAAATAGACAAAGCGTATTTTTTTCTACGTAGTTTCACTTGACTCAATTTTGTGCTGATCATTTATACTCTGTAAAAAACATTCATTGTAACACTGATTTTTAAACAATATAGATGTAATATATTTGGACCAGTTGAAGTGGAAGTGAAGGTGAATATAGCAAAATAAGCGAGATATGCACAAAAGAGCAATATATGCTTATAAGTTTTTCATGGAATATTTACCTTGGACACAATATTGAAACAAGTAAAACCACATATCAACCCAAAATCCAATTTTTATTGGACTACGATTTAAATAATTTAAATTATATTAAAGCTTTATTATAAATTGTCTTTACGTAAGGCGACGCTCGTTATGACAGTAGAAAAATCAAATATATGGATATGAGGAGAACTCGTGAGCATATAATACACTTAATATTATATGATAAAGCGATGGTTCAACTTCAAGCATTATTTGAACACGTTTAAGTCATTTCCTATTTTCCGTATCAGATAATTTTTAAATAATTTACTATTTTAGCCTCGAATTGGATCGAAAATATGTCGAAAATAGTTTGGAATGAATACGTGCCAGGAGATTTTACATGTTTTTTTACATATATTACATATATGGACATATATTCCCGTATAAACATTAAATTTTCATGAAAGCAGTGGCCAACAAACAAATGAGACACGGAGCCTTCGAATATTTAAAAAGGTGTGCACGTGAAACAATGTAATCAGTACAACGTTTCAGGTTTATATCGTTTTCGCGTTAGTTGACTTCGAGTATCAAAAGAATGTTTTCCTATTCATCAATAATCGGAAACTTGAAAAACGTCCATTGAGTGTACAGAAAATTTAGTAAAAATCGTCTTTGCCTTTTGAATTGAAATATTTAAACGTCGAAATATTGAATCAGTCATTTGACCATAATAATCTATAAAATTATTTATTTGTAAATTTTCTGGCTTAACATATTGTACAAAAAGCTTAGCAATGACAACTCTGCATCACAAACGAATATTTGGTCAAATCTGCTACTTTCTCCCAAAACTTGGAATAACCCCATTAAAATGGGATGCGAAAAAGTCACGACTCGTCTTTTGTCAAAATGACAAGTTGGGCTTATTTTCAAAACGAAAATTGTATATCCAATATTTCCTTTGTTCGCTTATGTGGTTCCAAGGCTTCCACGGCTTCTACTTGGATACTAAATGTAACACTTTCAACTTTACTGACAAAATTGTGTATGGATTTCTTCTGTTTGGTTTTTCTGCAACTGTAAGTTTAGGACGCAGCTGTGTTTTAAAAGCATCGTGTCAAGTTCAGTATATCAATGGAATTCTGGAGTTTTCCGAAAAAGTCAAGAAAAGTGTGAAAGAAAAATCGACAGTAAAAAAGCTGGACTTCGTATTTGCTGCCTGTTTGACACCTATAATTATTCTGGCTCCTTTACTGGTAGTTTACGGAATGCATTGGTTTTCACCATGTAAGCTAGAACTAGCCGGATATTTTTTAATTCCAGAATGCTCATCCGTTTACAAGACTTACGAAAATACAATTCTGAATTTTGTTTTCAAGGTTGTGATTTTTGCTGTGAATAATTGGGCATGGCAAGTAGGACTAGTCAGTGGGGCATATATCGCAGCTGGTATTCTCGCTCTTGCGGTTCTAAGTTTTGTTGATTTTTTGCATGCTTTTGAGAAAATCTTAGAAAAAAATACAGAAAAGAGTATTTACGAAAGTGGCATATTTTACAGAAAAATACAAATATTGACATGTTTATGTAATCAAGTGCAGCAGTCTGATATCATGGTTATTACTGTTACTGGAGGTACACTAACACTAATTACGGCGATAAATGCATTGTTTCTGCTGCCATGGACTCTGGAATATGCACTTGGATTGCTATTATTTATATTGGCTACGACCAGTCTGATTTTTTTCTTTTTGGTTTGTGTTGGCACTATGGCGGAAATATTTGAGGAGTCTAAAGATGTACTGGACCGTTTGACAGGGGCTAAAAGAATAAGCAGACGCCATGGAAAACTTTTAATTATTAGATGGCAAGAAACGTTTTTCATGTCGTGCACTCCAATTAAATTTAAATTTGCGGAGATAAATTATGTTGAGCGCTTGACTCCACTTAATTGCATAATGTTTGCAAATAGTCAAGCTGCGAGTATTTTACTTCTGAGTAATTGAGCTCGAAGGAAATGTGTATAATGGTATTAGAAAATCGAGTCATGAAGTAGTCAATTTCTAAAAAGTGTAATAAGTTTAAATCTTAGTTATAAAATATCGACTTCTGTTTTTTTGTTAAATTTTCTGAATACGAGTAATATCTGCTGAAAATTGTGTAATGTAATGTGATTTTGAGAAGCGTTGTTTTTTACAATGCATGTCATATATATTTAAACGATACACGTTTAAACTAAAACCATTTACTAAATTAATGCGTCGAAATATTTAAATAATATAGGTTTATTTGTATACTGGTTTGACCATTAAAGTAGGTTTTATTAACTCCGTTTAATTACTGCGGCCTTGCTAGCGCTAAATATATCTGTAAATGTTTTAAAATAAGGGTGTGAAAACAATGCTAAAAATCCCATATTTGTTCCATGCGTAACCATATATCTTGCTAGAAATTATCAAAACGAACCAGTTAATATAAATGTGTTATACATCATATGTTAATTACTTGAATTTTAATGAAAACTAAGAAATCTTGGAATATAAGTAATAATGAGAGGAGGGATTTTTTGTACGTGGGAAAGTTGTCCAATTATAATATACAGAAAAGAAAACTACTGGCAAATTAAGATGTCATGCTGAAAGAAAGTTCTACGAAACATGAATCTTTCGTAAGCTAAATTTGTAATTTGTGGGTCTAGGCCTCTTGCTAACACTATGTTTTGCTAACATGTAAAATTTGCTAACAATCCGTTTTGCCAACACTACCTTTTGCTAACATTACAATTAGCCAACATTCCAGATGCTAACACTGCGACTTGCCAACATTGCAAAATGCAGGCAAAATGGAACATGCAAAATAAACCAATGGATGTGGAAAGTGACGCTCCTACGGAACTGAGTAGGTCAATCAGAACAAATGCCTGGATTTTTTTTAGGAATTTGTTTGTTTAACGTTTAAACAGGATCGTCGAATTTTTACACGTACGAGGGAATAGGAATCATCTGGAAAAAATAACAAATAACCGTTAATAATTTTTCCAAGTTACATTGCTTTATTTTCAAAACACAATGCAGATCGGGTGAAAAACTAGCGGGTAATTTTTTATTTCCGTACAATGTTACGTTATTTGAGACGTAAACCAAGCCTTACACATGAGGACAATTTTCAAAACTTTATTTTTTATTGTGTATATCCTGAGAACTTGAAATAATTATTTACATGGCACACGAATATTTATATATATTTTAAACAGTAAAGAGTATAGTTATGATATATGTTTGTATTTTTTCAATGAAAGTTCTTAAAAATTAAATGTTGTAGATAAAATCAATTTGTTAAAATCAATAAAATCACAATATAGTTAAATTTGGTAGTATGAAAAGAATTTTTAAACAACAATTATACCTTAAAACATCAATTTGGCTTACAATTACAGTAAACAATAGTAAATTCCAAGAAACAAAACGAGTCTCAATAATTTCCGATCTGCAAAATCCCTTACACTTACACCAAAGTTGATTTAGTCAAGCTTACTAATAAAAATGACAGTTCATATATTTTACTAAGAGTGCGCCTAATACATATTTAAATACAAGTAAAAGATAATCGCGAAACTTAAGTTTCTAACTTTTCAACAGCTGCCTTAATTGCTTCCGCAATATCATCCCCCAAATTTGCCAATTCAGCCTGTTTATTTTCCATACCAAGCGAGCCCATAGACTCTGTGAGAGGCTCAACGAATGGATCCCATTTCACACTGGAATCTGCCTTCGTCTCCTCATTCCCAGCCTCAAAAGATTCCAATGCTGAAAACCATGTGTCAACATCCTTATCATCATCATCCTTAACTATTTCCTCATTTGGGAGCTCCAAATCCCCAGACTGAAATTTAAAAAAATCAACAAATTATTCATAATAAATTACTTGTCCAAAAAATGCACTTTTAAGAGTCTACCGGAAATTATAATTATTATTATCAATTTATCATTTATACATTACTTTAAAAAATGGCATTTTCTCAAGTTCCTCCTTGAGCAATTCATCGATTTCTTCAAAACGGTTGGGATAATGATATCCATCATCTTCAAACTGACCGGAAACAGGATACACGCGGATTCCTTCGAATGAGCTGGGATAAGGATAGCTATCCTCTTTCTCATTCACCTCCTCACGTTTCTCCTGCTCACGTTTCTCTTGCTCACGTTTTTCCTTCTCACGTTTCTCCTGCTCACGTTTCTCCATCTCACGTTTCTCCTTCTCACGTTTCTCCTTCTCACGTTCCTCCTTCTCACGTATCTCCTTCTCACGTTTCTCCATCTCACGTTTCTCCTTCTCACGTTTCTCCTCCTCACGTATCTCCTCCTCACGTTCCTCAAATCGTTCCATCTCCCTTACATACCACATCTCATGGCGCTCGCGTTCCCTCTTCCGCTCCATAAGTATTTATTTTATTTTAAAAGATTCAAAAATAAGTAATTTTAATGTAATTGATTTTCTTTTTTAGATCTTCTTCTTCTTTTTTTCTCTTGTCAACTTAAACTGTTTCCTGAAAATAAAACAGAAAATATATTTTAAATAGCATACTTTTACTGTCCTATTTTATCAACTTTACGAACTGATTGAACGATGACATATTTATATTATTTAACATCATCACTTTTTATACCAAGTTGCCTTCTCTAGTTAAATCGATATGATTAAGTCAAAGCCTAAGTACAGTGTGAACTCTCAAATATGTACAAACAGCTAAGTTTGAACAAATGTATAATAAATTTGCTTAAACTTGGTTTAAACCAAGTTGATATTTTTGGGAGTTATAAGCATTATTATCAGCTAATGTGAGAAAAATATTAACAATGAATATAAAACAATTAAAATGTGGTTTCTATTTTTTATTACCCTTATTGCCACAGCAGCAGATAAAGTTCAAAAACGTATTTACATTTGGTGCTGACTACTTACAAGAATACATTTATACGATCAGCTGAGCTGGATAAAATACAGAAACTGCTTTAGTTTATGAGCCGAGCGTACTCTCTGAAAATGTTCTGGGGTGAATTGAGTTGACGCTAAACCCTAAATCCAACTTAATATCTTACTTAAACCCGTGCATACACTAATATTGACCTTGCCATCATTCATATACATTAGAAGCTCAATATATTGCTATTAAAATCAGAATTACGTTTTAGTGAATATAAAGTTTATGTTAAAACATTAGAATGCTTTTAACTTTTTTTTACAATTTTTACTACAAATTATTACTAAATCAGTTAAATCAATAAGTTATTTTTATAGTTGATAAGCTGAGTAATACACTATGACGTATAAATGTTTGATTTTCTTATAAATCACTTATGTATGAAATATAAAATACATCATATTATTTGTTAAATGGTAGTTTAGTCACCAAACCTAAATTAGCCTTAATTACATAGATATGTATCCGAAAAGAAGTGCTTTAAACTATTATAGAAGGCAGTACTTTAGTTATTTTTTATTCTTAACTGTAATAGTGTTTTACCAATTGTGCAAGTACTTTACTTTTTCAGACATTTTGTTAAGTTTTTACGTTATGTTTCCTGGAACGAAAACAGAAAATACATTTTAAATAGTATACGTTTATTATCCCGTTTTATCAACTTTACAAATTGATTAAATGATCACATTTAATATTTCATATCAAGGCTTTTTATACCATGCTTTCTTCTCTAGTTTGTGAAATCGAAATTATAAAATCAAATCCTAACTACGGTTTGCAAACTTAAATATGTAGAAAACAGCTAAATTTGTGAAAATGTTTAATAAATACTAAGGTTTAAAGAAGGTTGGCTATTTTTTTCGGGGGAATTATAAATATTACTTTAAGCTAAAGTGACACAAATAACTACAATGAGTATTAAACAATCAAAATCCGTTTTTTATTTACCTTATTACTTGTTTTAATTTTTTTTATTAGCAGCTGTTAAAGTTCAAAAACGTATTCCCATCAGGGGTTGACCACTGACTAGAATACATTTATGCAATCAGCTGAGCTGGATGCTAGATCAATACAGAAACTGCTTTAGTTTATGAGCCGTGCGTGCTATGAATTTTTTTTGGGGCTCATTGAGTTGGAAAAGTGTAACAAACAAATTCACACTTTATTTCAAGTAAGTTTTAAGTTTAAGTTTTATATAAAGCTTATGCTCAAAATAGTCAAACAAATTTAATTTTACACATTAAATTTGTATTACAATTTTTTTGATGAAGCAAAAGATTAAGTTATTTGTTTCATGGTTGCTAAGCTAAGCAATACACATACATACACATGCATAAATTAAATTAAATGCTGACAAATTCCTAACCAGAATTGTGTAATGCATCAATATCATCATAAATTTGAAATAAGGACTTATTTATATTGTGGAAAATTATTAAACCAATTTCTAATTCATAACGTAACACTGTTATTAGTAAACTAAACGTACTTCTTTTGTGATGCGTGGTTCAAGCATCATCACAGTAACTAGTAACTAGGGACTTAAGATGATGAACACCACAGCTACTACAATCGTATTCATTCACATAGCCTGATTAGCTCAAGTTGTAGAGTGCCAAG
>JAQFZG010002628.1:0-15887 GCA_034695465.1 Entomobrya nicoleti
CTTTTTCTAATTTAGTTCATCTAGTGCTATCTCATATTTTTTTCCAAATGGGCAGAAACAAAAAAGTTTTTGTACAGAATTGTATAGAGATGCTGAAAGTTGTATGTGATGCTGTTCATCAAATAACTTTAAATTGTCTTTTAGCTATGTCTACGAAAAAGAAGGGTATACTTCCGGGTAGGATTCATTTTCCGTAAAAACTCTCGCCCAATGGAATGAGTCATTTTTATTCCTATTGTTCTTTCCTAAAAGTTCACGCTTTTATATATACATCTGCACATCCTTTAAATTCTCGCTTCATTAGATTCTCCACCACTTACAACTTACATCACAACTCAATTGGTAAAAACTATGCATTTCAAACTATAGTTGGTTTGGAAAAGGAAGGAATAATTATTTCATTTAAAGAATAGAATTTGAGGGATACGTGTGAGGAAGAAAAGAATGTTATGTAAAGATTGAACATTACGTAAAGATACTAAGAAAGTCTCTAAAACTATGGGCTATGATGGGAATTTTTTGTTTCAAAGTTAAGAGATATATAACATCGTGATGTAGAGTATCATTATCTCACGAATGCACTGGCAGTATTTAAATTGAGAAAAAAGTTTCTGTGCACTTTATGTATGTTTAAAGCTTTATATGTAGCGCAGTTTCTCATTCCTTCCAAAACGTGAACAAATAGAGCAGATATTTTATGTACAAATGAATAAAACGTTCATTCGCCTCAATGATTTTTGCCATGTGGAAGTTTCTGTTGAAATTGACGGATACAAATGGATTACATTGTGATAAGACAACACAGATTCTTTTTATACATGATCATTTATGGGAGCTTGTTTTAACCCCGTTTCTGGTTTTATCCGTATATATGTTCAATTACACGGATCCGATCTGATTGTGAGTATGGCACAGCAAAATAACACAGTGATCGTTATCGTACGATTAGACTTTCTCTAAAAATGATAGTGGTGTGTGTAGCTTGAGAATGAAGATATCAACGAAATTAGGTATAGGGAATACTTTTTGGCACGTGTAATATAACATGACAAGAAAGGGTAACTGCAGGGCATTTACTAAATACGCATTTTGGTATTACGGTGCATGGCATGGAATGCAGAATATGTATTAAACATCCTATTCATTGTTTCAAAGAACTTTTGCTAATGGAAAGTCTGACCTCTCACATATTTATTTTGTTATTTATGTTATATCGATTTTTCATGTAGTTTTTTTTCTATGTTCGTTATTTCAGCTATGTGTGGAGATGGAGCAAATGACTGTGGCGCGTTGAAAGCAGCTCATGCTGGAATTTCACTTTCCGAAGCGGAATCCTCTGTGGCATCCCCATTTACATCAAAAGAACCAAATATCACGTGTGTCCAGGATCTCATTCGAGAAGGCCGTGCTGCTCTCGTCACATCTTTTGGAATTTTCAAATACATGGCTATTTACTCCCTCACTCAATTCATCTCAGTCATCATTCTCTACACAATCGACACCAATCTTGCCGACTTGCAATTTCTATACATTGATCTGTGTCTCATCACAATTCTAGCGTTGACTTTCGGCCGAACTGAACCTCACGATGGAAAACTGGTCAAGCAGCCACCTTCAGCAAATCTGTTGTCTGTTCCACCAATAATCTCTATTCTAGCGCACATGTTGACAATCATTGGAATCCAAGCCGCAGCATTCTTTTACATCCAACAGCAGCCATGGTTTGTTCCCTACGTTCCAGTAGAGGATAAGTTTGACAGCTATGAAAACTACGCGGTCTTCTCAGTTTCCGCATTTCAATATATCATCATGGCCGTAGTGTTTTCACAGGGCAAACCATACCGAAAAGGCTTCTGGACAAATAAGTTTTTCATGTTTGTTCTCATTTCTCTCACCGCGCTCACATGCTACATTGTATTATGGCCAGCGCCTTTTTTGATCACCAATTTGGAGCTTAAACTTCCTCCCGTTTTCGAATTCCGACTCATGATGATTGCCTTAGCTGTTTTAAACTTTCTCATTGCAATCCTCATCGAGCAAGGTTTAATCCAATTTATCCTTTCAAGTAGACGCAGTAATAAGTCCAATGCTGCGAAACGAGGATATCTCCAAATAGACTATGAACTTTCTGGGAGAGAAGATTGGCCCTCAATTACTTGCTTTACCCCAAAAGGGTTCGAAGACAATGGAAAGTCGGAAAACATTGTGGATTTCAGCAAAAGGAAAGTAATCCTTTCCAGCAACAATGGAATCAAGTCCAGAACCCTTGAACGTCCTTCGCTCTCCAACTCCACAGCAAAGAACAATAACAATACCGGTGTAAACGGACGAGCTCCCAGGCGCCACAGTAGCTCAGTTAGCATTCCGATCCCCATGGCTGATTATCTCGGACAGCAGCCTCAACTTTTAGCAGCCGCCACTGCAGCAGCATCAAAGAACCCATGTTCATACAGCCTTGATAATAGTGAAATTATTGCAACTCATATCAACAATTGCTTGAACAATGCAGGTTTCAATAGCACTAGCACAAGTAATAGTAATAATATTAGTCACACAGCAGATTGCCGAATCCCATTGAATTACATGCCACCATCGCCTCCAACCTACCACCAATCCTGATTAATGCCCAACGATTTAATTATAAGTTTTTTCGATAAGTCTATCATCATTATCATGATCATTCAGTTTTCAAATTATGGTCCAATTAAAATAATAGTTTTTCTTAATGGTACTCTTATTAATGGCAACTACTTTTTCACTCGAGCAATCGCATGCTTATTTAATTGGTGGGCGGGCAGTGTTGCCAGTGAAGTCAAATAAGACTGAAATGACTTATTTCTGGCTCTTCGTATTTTAAAATAAAAATTGGAAAAAGCTTTACTTTTTTAAAACATTAAATTCAACTGGATAATAATTACAGTTGTGATTTTTGGCATATATTTTCATCTTCCAATGTGGCACTTGGTAATCTGCGGTATACAGTATAAAGCAGTAAGTGATTATTGCTGAATGTGATTTTAGTCATATACAAAAATGCAAGCATGATGTGTGGTATGACTCTGTCTCGATATTGTCTGTAGTCTGTATCATTCGCATAACATGAAAAAACAGTCAAAGAAGAGTGAAAGTGGGATGACCGTGTGTAATCTTAATGCAAATTAGGTTTGTCACAACATCAAAATATTCCCTCTTATTTTTCTTATATTTTGTTTTATTAATTAAATGACTCTAAACGAATTGAGCCCATTTCTTCCTTTCACGTATTTTTTTTTAGAAATGTGATCATGTGAGAAGAGAAAACATGAAAGAACCAGTGCTCCCGTTTTCGTGATATAAGTAATTATGAATTAATTAATTTTCATGTCACTTTTGTTCTTGGTTCAATGACTCTGTATCAGACATTAGAAAATGATCAAAAATCGTTGAACTTTTCTCAAAATCGATTGAATCGTCCCATTTCTCCTCTTCCTCTACAGTTAGAGCTAATTATTTTGACAAGGTTATAGCATTCTGGTACAACATGAATCTCAGTTTTTTGGGAATACAATTTTATTGCAGTTAGGTATTTAAGCTAGCACAAGTAAATTCATTATAGAACGCGTGAGGCTAAAACTTTTTTTTATTGAAAGTAGAAGCACTCTTCTCCGTTTAGAACTCCAATAAGTAAACTGTGCTATGTGTAAAAATAGAGGAATATGATTAATGATCTAATAATTAGAGTATAGGAAATCATTTTAATAGTTCAGTTAAAATATTATGTTAATATACTTTGAGTCCGGACCAGTTGAAAATGAACATTCGATAATTCCGTACATTTATGTTAGCAGTACATATAATTATATACTTGTCCTGTGTGTCTTTATGTGTTGTAACTTGCAATTATTGTTCTGGGGAAATGTCATTAAAAAGTGTGTATTTTCTTTCCGCGTGTTTAGTTGTATTTTCACCGTATTGTTGTAGTATTTATTGAACGACCTACATAATCGGTCTGGCAAACTAAGAAACGCAAAAGCAAGCAAAAAAATAAGATTCGAAATGAGGTAAATGCAAAGTGCAAGGCAGTTCTTTGTCTTTAGTGTAATCTATAGAGCTGTCTCAAATTATCTTAGTCATTCTGTGTATGATACTTATCATGGTTAATGGGCTCGGCAATATGTACTTCAGAACAGTACGTTTAATTATTGTTTTTTTAAAGAATTAATTTACAAATCTCACATTCGCATATCCATGTAAAAGATGTGACAATATAAGTATAACAGTACGTGTAAGTAATTATAATCTAACCATATATTTGTAAGTCTGGGAATTTATTAACGTGTAAAAATAAAATGAAAAAATCAGTATGAATTTTAAACATTACATTTTGAAAGTATTTTAACATAAAAACGAACATCAATACTAATACGAATTCCTGTTGAGAAAGTAATAATTTGACGGGTAATTGCATATACAAAACTGTTTAATTTATGAATCATGAAACACTGGATGCCAATACATCAATAAAAAATACGTAAATAATTAAAAGTACGCAATATGTACTACTTCGTTCGTGGTTACTCTTCTATTGTGCTAATGTACTTCAATTACTGTAATGTATAAAATAGATATTTTACAAAACGGTACACCTGCATGAAAGGGCACGCGAAGAAATTTTTCCAATTATGCATCAGTGTTACATGAAACTGAAAACTATCGTATAATTTTTTGTCCTATAAGTCATACTTGTCAAAGCATGGTAAAAATTATATCAATTATTAGTTCAATCAATGTATATTTTGGAAATATATTTTGAACATCTTCGAAAAAAGTGAGTTAAGAGCTATCAATCAGTGCAACGTAAATGAACAATGAAATAAGAAATTGAACTTGCAACAAATTGTTATGCATAATATTCATGTTACTATAATTAATCATAGGTTATATATTATTGTATACTTTATGCGTGAACCCGAATTCCATGTAATAAAATGGGTGTTACTTTCTGCGGTGTAATTGCTCAATGTTTACTTTACTTTCCTTGTGGAATGAACTGCATACATTACATGTTACTATTTTAAACTATCTACAGAGGGCGTCTTTTTTCCGGATAATTATACTAGTCATTATTCAGTCATCCGGCATTTTTATCCTTTGAATTGATTGCTACAACTTCAATAGTTTCTGAACTGCCCGTACTAGACGTACTGGTGTCATCTTCATCATCATCATCATCCTCGTCATCATCTTGTTTGCCCTCCTCTTTGTCCTTCTGGTTTGCCAATTCCATTTCCCGATATTCAATTAGTTTATCTACCTTCATCCGCTGGTTCTCCAATTCCGAGTAAAGTTTCTGCAAACTATTCTTGAGTTGGGCAACAAATGTAAATTTTTCCGATGTCAGCACACGATGAGGTGTTTCTGCATTGCCGAATTGAGAGTTGACCTGCGGAGGCTTGTCGGTATTAGTCAAAACATGTCGAAGCAGATCAACATTTTCTTCTTCAAAATCAAGGACCTGTTAGGGCAATATCAAAGTATTAAGTTAATTAGATGTTCATGTAAGGTGTGAAATAGTATGAAAAAAGCATTCTATGTATTGTCATACGATTGCTTGTTCCGCTGGATCCAAGAAAGCTTTCAAGTTATGATCATTTCCCATGATAAGACGAATTTGTTCGTCTTCTTCATTAGGATCCAGAAGCTCTTCGGTGAACATGCAACGTTGGCATTTGCCGATAATAAATTGAAATAGCAGGAAAAGATGAGATATTATAATAAATGGAGGAGGAAGTAGAGGCTTCTTTGAAAATTCCATTACAACAGTAAATTGTTGAGACATCCAAACCTACAAAGTGGATATATACAATATACATTAAAGAATTTCTGTGCTGTCATTCATTATCATTCAACAAATTACTTCATAACGAGATATTCATATTATATATTACCTCAACGGATTTGGAGTCTATTTCAGCATATATTCCGTTAAAAACTGCGATAAGAACGTTGACTATTAAAATATTTGAGATCATCATGTAAACTACCCAGATAAAGGGAATCAACCAAGATCCCATTGGACAATGTGGGGAGTCGCTACTGAAGCTGAGGTCTTTGATACACTAGAAAAATCAATCAATCAATAAATATATTTTTTGTACTTGCAAAAATATTTTCTGTACTTGATTGGGTTTTATATAATTTATTAGCACCTGGACATTAATTGCTTCTTGTAAAGAATCCATTTCTCCAAACATCATCACATAACTGGTAAAATTATGGGAAAAATACATTTTAAATTCATTCATTAGTGCGTCGGAAAATTATGTAAAATGTTTTGTAAAAATGGTCATTGTGTGTTTACGGCTCTAGAAATGAAGGTTTGATATCTTTCCATGTTGGATTTTTATTCGGATTTCTAATTGATTCTCTAGCAATAGCGAAGGAAAATACAACAACGAGTATGATCAAAGCAAAACTGGCCATATGATGACACATCTTGATCATCATTAACAGCTTAGGACCAACAAAGCGATTCACTGCCAAATACTTGTAAATTCGTAAATTCCAATAAATGCTAGAAGCACGATAGATCACCATCCCATATTGAAAGTAACCGTCCACGAAACGGAGAGTTGTTCCGAGAATGAATAATAATACCATGAAAAAATCCGTGAGCCGCAACATGTTTTCTTTCATCTCCGCCATTTTCTTGGAGAAAGTTAATGCTTCCATAAAGATAAATTCCCTGATACTCTCTATTGCTTGTGTAAACATGCAGAGCGTGACGTAAAGTTCAACCCATCCAATATTATCTGGATCTTGAGTGTACAAGCACACATACCACAAACCAACGATAAATATCAGATAACCGAAAAAGTGACGGAGAAAGTTTGTTATGGGCGCTTTCTGGGATTCAATTAACTTCTGACAAGTGGTAAGATTTTGATGAGTGGTAACAAATCTCGAAAACCTTTCACTTTGGTCTGGTTCCAATTTATTGGTTGAACCGCCTTTGGCGCCTTTGTTGTGCCGGTATTCTGTGTACTTTCTCCCCACAATGGTTATGAAGGGCCTTTCCCGTTGAGAACCGTTGCGAATTAACTCACTTTTCATAGAAGAATCTACATCTCCCTCATTATTACACTTTTGACCACTTGTGCTAGCCTTCCCAAATTCCAATTTACTAACAATTTCTGACAGGTTTGTTCTACGACCAACTTTATGTCTACTTCGAAGAGAATTGGATGTACTTTCGGTGATCTTTTCGGGAGGATAAGTTCGAATGCTTTCACTGTCAGGGATCAATATTTCTTGTAATTTTAATGCATATTTGTCATTGTTATCCCGATTATGTCGTTCATCATCATTATCCGGATTGGAAAATACCATAAGCTCCTCCGTTGATTTGTACTGCAGAAAAAGTGCATATGGTGGAAAGAGTGTGGCTAAAGCTATCTTGTAAATGGAGTTGGATTTCAGACTAAATTTCCCCATCCACAAATCCGCAAGTAAAGTTTGGCAGGATGGGTGACCCAACAAGGCTTTATGATCGGCCATTACGGCTAAAATCAGACAATTTTGTTGTGACCAGTTTTTCATTTCCATTGTCAGCAACTTTCTGGCCAGCCTCAAATCCTGGCGATAGCAGGAATCCAAAAGGGACAGCGAAAGTTTATTCCATTCCGCTCTGTTATTTTCAAACTCTTTCACCAGAGATATATTCAACCTTGCCAACTCCACAGCGAAAAAATTATTGAGCATGGATGCAACAAGAGCTTTTGCCAAAGAAGCCTGACCATGCGTCCATAAAAGCTTGGCCAGGTCGTGACGCTTTGTTAACACTGCCCACAGAAATAGGTCATCAAATGGTTGCTGAAACTTCTGGTCTCGAATGAAATCTTCGTCCACATTTGGTGCACCATCAAGATTTGTAATTATTCTGGATCTCATTTGGAGGTAATCTGGACGGTAAACGCCCATCTGAACTAATGCAGCTCCAACGCTAGGAAGGGATAAATGTCTATCATGAACGTCCACGTCCCGTCTACGTCTTGAAAGCCTGCGAACCTCTGAAAATCCCATTAGCAAAGATTCCATCAGGTTGGAATTCGCCTCACTACTGTACAATTTTTCTAGACGGTCTACAGTTAGAAATAGTTTCATGTTAATTCCGTGTTCCATTAGAAGCTCAATAAATTCCAACCTGTTGCAAACCAGGGCTTCCATCATGGCCGTCTCCAAATGATCTACAAGCACAAAATGCATTATTTGCATTGTCAATATTTTACAACAAGTAGTACTAGAGCAGTAGTGTGGTGAAACTACATACCTCTACTCCATTCTCGTCCGTATATAAAAACTTCATTTTGGGCTAAATCAACTCTATCCCAAACCATAGCGAGTGCGAGTTGCTGTAAATAATTTTTTTGGGTTATTTAGTGGCAATTTTGGCAAGTATTAAAATATACAAAAATTGCAAAAGAGAAAGCCAAGCTATTCGCAGCATCAAACCATCAAGCTTATCGCCTTACTTCCAAAGGTGACCTGTGCTGGTTTCTAAAGATGGATGCTAAAATAACCGTATCAAATTCTTCCTCATTAGCAGAGTTTCCATTGTAAACTGTGATCTATAAATTATTGAAGGTTTAAAATGCATATAGTTTCCCCTTGCTAAAAATTATATCAAGCTGAATAGATGTATTTACTAAATTTCAGTTCAGCAACAAACCAAAATCTTTCTTTGATAGATCTGTTTCAATTCCTGAAACACTTCTGAGGATGCTTGAGCACCTATTTGAAAGATTCGGTCGATTCTAGACATTACTTCGTCGTAGCAGGTTAGCAACTCGTTTTCAGATGTAAACCGTGAAAGCAACCATGCTACTAAATCCGTAATTTTTCCAGATCCAGCAAAGAGTATGATTGGTATTGGTGGATCGTCATACAAGTATTCACTGATTAGTCTCAGTGTATGAGCTCCACCTTCCAAAATAATGGCAACAACTGGAATACTGCAGTGACCACAATTTCCACCTGTCATACATAAAAATATTACTTATACATACACTTCGTTTTAATTATGCAAGCTTTAATGGTAGTTGTAAAAACAACTGACTTTGACTGATAGGATAAGTGCATATGCATTTTTCCAACTTTCTCCGAAGAAACGTCTCTCCACCAAATCTTCCAATACTTCCGTTATCAACAAGTAGAAAATTTGAATGTCTCGGATTCAAATGGATCATACTAGAATTATGGATTTCTAGAGGACTGTACACTCTATCTTTATTACGGCCAATTAATTCATTCCGATGTTCACACATACCCCACTAAATATATTTTTATAAAAATTAAAATTAAATTCATTTACAATTATTTAAAAATCTAAAATATGCCTTTTTAACATACCGGAGCGATTCCAATTGATACAACATGTCTACGCTTGGAGCCACCAAACCATCTGTGATTCAATGCATTTCCCAAATGCTTTGAAACCCCAGAGTTAAGACCGCTAGATATTACCCATGCAGATGTGGTATGAGCAACTTTTAGCATTCCCTTTTCGAAGATTTTTCCAAGGCGAGTTGGAAGATCAAAATTCAAGCTACCACCATGCACAGTAACAACCAGTTTTGGAAGTGGAAGTCCCCATACGTATCTCTAAAAAAATTAAACATACTTAATACATTACCACAATTAAGGCCACAAATCAAAGCAATGGATACGAATTATTGTTTGCTTCAATTTTCAATTAATGAAATTTTTGGAACCAATTTCTTTTACCAACATATGCATAACCAGTTCCGGATTGGTATCATAACATAATCGCGCATACTGTCAAAAAGGAAAATTCATTGATAAGTTTATTCACTTATCGATGACACTCATGAAGATACTGTAATTTCATATTAAAGTTACATGGGCCTTGTTTGGGTGGTGCTCTCCCTCGAACAAGATGGTTCCATAAGCGTCCGTTGGAAACTTTTTGGAATGGATTAATGGTGACCACTTCTCCGCACGATGATTGAATTTGACAAAGTCACCATGATCTATCTATGAGCATGGGTATATTTATGCAAATAGCATTTAAATTTTTATATATATAGATGGTAAGAAAAAGAATTAAAAGATAGTCTAGTTAAGTAGATAAATTGGGTTTTACTTTGCGTCTGCCACATTGACATAATGTAGTGTCTTGAGGCATTGAGATGAATGTGCTGCATTCCCTTTTGTTCACATTCAATGCTATCCATTTAGGTGGAAGCTTCAAGGAATAATTAAATTAATACATTAAGTGCATCGAGTATTAATTTGGGCGATTATTTTGTGATTCCACGCATGCATAAATATTATTACCCGAATATTTTCTTGTGTATTGTCTGATGACATAATTGAAACAATTGAATTGAAGGGACTGATGTAAGTCAGATTAACATGTAACGTAAAATCAGTTGATGCAAGTACCCTTTAAAGAAAGTGTTGAATGGATCATTAAGCGTGTAAGGGTAGTATGAAGTTATGAAGATTGAATGTTGATGCGTAAGTTACTTAAGATTAGTGGAGTTTAGTAAAAATGCTTTCATCAATTTTTTTCACTTTGCACAGGTAAATCAATGTTTCCAGTGACGATTTGGCTAATGACTTAAGACTCGCATATAACCAAAAATGAATCCACACTCCACAACATATGCAATTTGCAGAGTATGCATTTCAGTTTTAAAATGGAGTACTCGAACTAGTTTTTAACTTTGATTTAATGAGAAAGAACACTTTTAAATGTGTATACTGTATACTATCTATTATGATCACGATATTACCAATATTACCATTAGGAAATATTCCAACAGTCAGTTATAGTGTATGCAATTTTTACATGATATTTAATTGATGGAATTATTTTATGCGCATTAAAAAATCTGATTAAATACCATTTAAACACCCATTTTTAATTAAGGTCTACTTAAACATTGAATATTTCATGCTTTTCCCTACTAATATCTTTATTGGAAAGCGTTTTTTTTTTCAAATCATAATCGCTTAATTGTGGATTAATTTGCAGTAATTACTTATACATATTCCATTTAACTACTCATTTTATGTTTGACACAAAAATTCTGCATTTTGATTACATTACATGCATTGCATTACATGACGCGATGATGTGATGATGCTTAGAAGAATTGCGAACAAAGTTCTTTGCTCTTCATGCACAAAAATAACTCAACGCATTTCAACTATCTTTGTTTTCCCCAACACAAACCCTTTCACTTGTACTTGACAGGCAGGTTTGTTTCATTCATTCAGCTGTAATTGTACACAGAAAGTAAAAACAGTTTTAAGCAAAGCCAAAGTATTTTTATTAATTGCGATTTGCGATACTAAATTTAATTGCCAACTATTGAGATTTAACTCACATAGTTAACTTTTGTGTCAGTGTCATTAGCCAGTAATGCCTTGTAAGGCAGGAATAATATCGTTAATTCACTGGCAAAACTAGAAAACTGTCTTTTGAACGAGATTAAAATCTCAAATTTATCAGGAAAATTTGCGAGATTTTTATAAGCTTTTGCAATGGCATCCGCATCCTCAGTGGACACAGCGGAGTGTATTAACAATACATTTAGTCCTGTTGATCCTGAAGTCATTACTGATGATGATGGCATAGATGAGGATGATCCCCAGACGAATCCCCTGATGCATGATGTTGTAAGTTGGATAGTTTTACTTTTTACTTACAGTTTGGTTGGGATCCTAAGGACAATGATGAATGGAATTTGACATCAACGAAATTTTATTTTGTTTGTAGGTCGTGAGAAACGTATTTAGTTATCTGAAATTGGGTGACTTGAAAAATTGCAGAAGGATAAACTCGTTTTGGAACATGCTGACGGTGCCATATCTGAAGAAAATTTGTGGACACATTAGCTTTAACAGTGACAATTACTGGACAAATATTGAGAATCATGATATCGACAAGATGGCTCAGTTTGTTGCATGCTGTGATGCAAGTACAAATTTCCCTTTTAGCAAGTTGGATATAGGAACGTCTGTGATAAGTCAGCCGTCTCACGAAGTGATTTTGACAAATTTCTTTCGGATAGTAAGTCCATGGGTTACTGAAATAACAATCAGGGATGAATGGGGACAAAATCTCTTTAGCAAGGGTCTTCCAGAAAAGTTTCCATTTCCTTCATTGGAAGTGTTAACAATCCACTTTATTCAGACCGTCAATCGAGAAGAAGATCTCATTGTCAATTTTGATTTTATGACAAACATAATGGAAAAGGCCACAGCGCTTGAAAAGCTTGTTTTGATCGATCATAATGGATTAGATGGAAAGGTGGTGAAGCATTTTGTAAAATCAATTGAGAAAGCTAATTGCAAGAAAATTTCAAAACTGGACATAGCTGCCCAAATTGAAGACGACCATTTAATTCAGATGAGTACAATGGGGCTACAGCTCAAAGTTTTGATTTTGGACTTCTGGGGATCGATGATTGATGACAAAAGTTTAAAAATGTTTTTGGAAAGCCAAAGTGAAACGTTATTGGATTTGAAAATAGCGGATTACGCAATGAGCTCAAATTTCTCGGTGGAATTCCCTCGTATGAAGAAATTAAAAAGTTTGCTGATTCAGGGATCCATGTTGGGCCGAATTTGTGTATCCTTTCCAAACATTTCATACGTTAACCAGTTTCCAGTGCTAAAACGCCTAGCCTTTTCCAACGCTTTAAATGAATGGGATGAATTTTTAAAATTTGGAATCCAACCGGTCCCTACCGTTAGTGAGTTGAAGCTACCTGGAGATTTTAGTGATGAAGATAGTTTGCTTCATGCAGCCAGGCTATTTCCAAATATTAAGAAATTAGAAGTGCCAGCCTTTTTGCGTAACACTAATGTTGTTTACGATGCAATGCCAAATATAGAAGAGCTTATATTAATTACGAAGCACGTGGGCGAAGCTGATGATATTATTACTGGACTTACTTTGGCAGAGTGTGAAGAAATTAAACATTTCTCTAAAACAATGTTTAGAACCCTGGAGCAGGAATTTGACTCCATACTCACAACGAAACCACTCTCATGTCTTAAAAGTAAGTTTAATAATAGGCCAAGGCCATTTTAATGCAAAATTGTCGCTTCGATTAACTTGCTATATATTAATATTTGTTGTTTGGTTGTTTATTTATTTCAGGACTGAAGATTTTAAGGCTGAAATGCAAAAGGAATTGGGATCCTGTCGAGTTGACTGATGTTTCATGTCGTCTTGTACTGTTGAAAATGGAGTCCTTGGAGTGCGTGGATTTTTGGGGACGATATCCCCCAATGATTCGGGTAATGATCGCATCACTTGAATAATTGTTATATGGCCAAACAAATTGTACCCACAAAAAATTATATCTGTATTTTTATTTTATGTTATAGATCTCTACCAGCGTTCTTGAAGAAATGCGGAAAAAGTTTTTGGTCCTCTGCTGAAGTTTCTAAGATTTATCAATAAAAGAAGTGTAATATTCTGGAGAATTATAGTCATGCAATTTGTAATTATGATGCTACCTTGTGATTATATATATACTTATTGTAAATAGCTTTTATACATGCTATGTAAGGTCGAGAATTATTTTTTATTCGTTTTCGTTCGCAGTCGCAGTCTCATCTCAAAATGTGATCGAAAGTTAAGTCATATACCTATTCATATATCATTTCTAATTTTGATTAATATTAAATTAAACATGAGTTCAAATTTTGTAAATCTAATCAATGCGACTATCGTAATCTAACTTATTGAGCATAAATGGGAGTTTCATTTATTAATGTATGTACAGTAATCATTTGCTTAAGAATTGGAGGCCACGGGTCAAGATAGTTAATCTGTATAAGTATGCATCTGTCTAATGTCAATGTCTGTTCAAGCGAAATTCCCCCAAAAAGTACAGAAAAAACCCTGGAACGAATTTTTAACAACTGTGTATTCAATCAATCAATTCTAATTGTTTATTTCATATACTTTTTCTATATCTGCATTTGTATTTATAAAGCAGTCAGTTTTATTGTCTCTAAATTAGTAAATTAAATTAGTTCATTGTGTTGTCGTTCTCGTTGGAAAGCCTAAAAACCTCGGACGAAGATTTCGTCTCTCGAGAAAGTTTTAGTAAAACATTGAATTGATGAATGAATATTCGATCAAAAACAGGGGCATTTACGGTCACGAGAAGTCATTCTAAATTCCTACATTGCAATTACAAATTAATTAAATTAAATTACAAAAATACAAAATTTTCTTCTGACACCCAAACCAAATTTTTTGAAGCATGTATTTAGCGTTTGTACAAAAACAAAATATCTTTGCGAGATTTGAACCTGTAACATAAATCGAAGCAGCTCATGCATTCGTTTAAGCTCATCCATGGAGGACCACACTAAATACATATTATTATATCGGAAGAGACATATTCTTTTTTTAAAGCCCCAAGTTTCTTACGTCTCATATCTCAGGTGTTACAACAAATGAACGTAACAATGTATTGCGTCATGCACGTGTTTTGATTTCCATGTAACTTTAAAATATCCTTTGGCGAGATTGTCCTCTCTTTCCTTGATGATGGTTGCTTCCACTAACTCCGCACAAACCACATTATGCATTCAACATTAATCCTTTGCTTTCAGTTTCATCATCCCTCTTCAAAGGGAAAAAACGTCAAACTGGTTTCCCATTTTATGAGGAGGCATGATCAACGTGAGAGCATATTCCTGTGAAAGTGTAAACTGCTGCTGCATGCAGGGAGTCGAGTCATCATCATGAATGATCTCAATGATAATCATGTTTGAGAGAAAGATGTTCGTACACATGAACAAAGGAAAAAGGAGGCAGAAAAAAAAGAAAGAAAAATGAGCTTCTGAAAGGGAAACCGAAAATAAAAGAAGGAAAGTGGAGAAGAAGAATATCCACGTCTACTTTCTGGTGATTAGATGATAAGATAAAAATCCAAGCATTATCTCTCTCACACTCGCTCTTTTATTCATTTCATGTTCTCACTTTCGTTCACTCGTGAAGGGTTTTATCATCATCATAAAAAAACGCTGTTCCCCAACGATAATAGAAAGAAGAGCCAAAGATATGTAGGTTTTTTTTAAGAAAAAAATCTAAAAGTAAAAAAACGCTGCATTTAAAAAAAATAGAAAACAAGTCGAGATTCCTCTGGTGTTGGAATGTAAATCTAAGACGGTTCAGTTGAGTTGGTATGTTTGCATGAATATCTTAACTACATCATCATCTTCCTCCTCGTCTCAAGAAACAACAAACAAAAATTGTGGAGTTTGCTTCCTCTTCTTTACCAAACCAGAGCGAGCAAAAGCAGCAGCGTCCTCATTCTCTCGTCGTCATCTTTCTTCATCGCATCAAAAGCAACGCATGATATGATGATGAAACAGGCGAGTAATGTACGTCTCACTCTTCAAGACACACACGCCGCCTTTAATGAAAAAGTCACACAGCTTTTTTTAAAGAAGCTTTTGATGGTAATGGTAAGAGAGGAAATTTAGGAAACGTCACAAAAGGATGTTGTAGTATGTTTGCTCTGCGCGTTTATCAGTTAGTGAACCACATGAAGACAACCTGACTAGTCTAGTGTCAAATGAAGCAAGACATCATGACGCTTCGCTCGCTTGTATGCTGTTTCCTCTGAACACAAGAGCTTTAGCGCGTGGCTTGGCGTGAATTCATTTTCTAAATGGATGGGGTCACAGACGTCGACGACGTCTCATCATCATCATGATCATCATCCTCACTATCACTATTTATTAACTACCGATTAGCGTAGCTAGGTAGTTAATGAGATTGCAATCCTGTCTGTCTGTCTGTTCGTCTGTCTGTCTGTAGACACGATATCTCGAAAACCACTTGACCA
>JAQFZG010002629.1:0-15886 GCA_034695465.1 Entomobrya nicoleti
ATTTAAATGCCTACTCAAAATGCCCATAGCGCACACTTCGTTTTTAATAAATAATCTGTCCGGATATTGGTGGCAAACGTCATCGGGAAGAATTAAGTCGTCGATTAGGTATTTTGAGTTTGCGCCATCCAAAATTATGGAGTTCATATTTAAATTTCCACTGGTCAACTCGTAAACGAAATTTGTAGAAGGAGGATTGAGTGGTTGTTCAAAAATTTTCCTAATTACTGGCTTAATTGAAATCTTTAGTATATTGCAATACATACACAATGTCCTGATTCCATTTGATTTAGGGCTAGCATTAACTATGGCCATTGGTTTTGGAAACCAAGGTTCTATAGCTCGAAGCCAAGACGCTTTGTTTTCCCATTTCCAACCTCGAAAATTGTAGCTCAAATCGTCTAAATCTGAATAAAATATAAAAACGTCAGGGTTGAAGCTGGTGAACGGCGAAGGTATATTAATTATGTCGTATTGAATCCAAATAGTACATTTAGTGTTTCGACGTTTTGCTAGATGCAATGCACCTATTCTCATGTTATATAAAGAAGCTGGTGACTTGGCGAAAATGGAGATAATGCTCGATCCGTACGTTTGCTGCACAGTTTGTGTAAATTTATTACAAACTGTCTCTTCGTAATTATTTCCACATAATGACTCTTGGTATGAACGAATGGAAACAAATGTGCAATGACCTACTTGGTCTAAAAACTCGTCAAATTGGGCCAAGTTGTGTGATGCTGGAGCTGGGGTATTTTGGGCAGAATTTACTTCTTCTGTGACACCTGCTGTTATAACTAAAAGACTAATCGAGAATTTTGTGATAAGATACATATTACAAATTTATGGTTTTTAAAATACTCCAATGTAAATAACTTGTAAATGTCCTGTTAGTACTTTATGGACAATATTCTTGGGGGATTTTATAATGATCCAAAAAATAGCCGAACATATACTGAGATGATATTCTAACATGAAAGTTCCATGAGTTAAACAAGTTCTTAATGTTTCCAACAAGTTTATGTAAACCATTTAATTTTCATAATGAAGTTAAAGAGAAGTACTCAAGTTCAATACTCAATTCCATTTGTTTTAAAAGGCAGGTACTTTAACTCATAACCAATGTTATATCATTGGCTATCACGTGGCTTAACACAAAATGCTAGAGTATATTATGCTTCCATTAGTTAAATTATAATTTTTTACATCCACATATTGTAACGCAAACATTCTAGCTAGTATGAACAACGTGACCAAGAAATATTAATTATGTCGACTGATATCGTACCCTGCTAATATAATATCGGAGAAAAAATCATTTTTGAAAATGATAAACCATGACTTACACCAGAAATCCACCAGTCTGCAAGGCAAAGCGGAAGCCATTTTCGAAAAATATATTTTTTAATGGAAATCCTAAGACAAAAGACCGAAAGATTATACGATCCGCTAACAACATTTTCGTATTACCATGAGTGACAAGTTGGGAGTAATTGGTAAGCGTTTTTGGTATGTTTGTGTTAAGATTTTTTTAAATGTTACCGAAAATCAGTTCTTAAACCTGTAAACATAATTGAAGGATTTGTGGACTTCATTGAGCTAGAAACCCTTGGTTCTATTTGAATATTACATGTAAGCACGACCGAGTTAGTTGAAAATATTTTCGTGCTGCTGATTAATTAGTTAGATTAGCACATCGTGGTATAGAAAAAATATTCAGTATATGACCTGGCATTGTATGCTTGGTATGACAAAGTACAGCTTTGGAGGCTTACGACATAAGGCTTACCTATATATACACCCATATCCCTATAGTTATCCATATATGTATAAGCACACTATCCTTAATTAAAATAAGACAAAAAAATATAAACCGA
The DNA here is from genome assembly GCA_034695465.1 of Entomobrya nicoleti. Taxonomy (NCBI): domain Eukaryota; kingdom Metazoa; phylum Arthropoda; class Collembola; order Entomobryomorpha; family Entomobryidae; genus Entomobrya; species Entomobrya nicoleti. Next base: position 1,878 of record JAQFZG010002629.1, read on the forward strand.
CTTTTTCTTCTATTTGTTATACCTGTACTTGGGAAGTAGAATATGTGAGAATGTGTGATCGGGAGTCGTATTGAATTTGAAGCTCATATGTTGTTTCCCTCGACTTTAAAACACACAGCATTTATAGCCCAATCGAACTATTCCATATATCATACTTACCATATATATATACCTATGAATTTTTAAACGTTAAATTGGTAAACGTATTAACAGATTAAATTCCTTGTGTCGTTGTGTCAATTAGTTGGGGTATTTTAATATGCACTTGTATATGCCTTGAAATCAGATTCTATTTCATTTTTTGTACTGTACCAGTAATGACAACTTTGGTTAATCAGCTATGTCCATTGGAGAGAAGATGTAAGCCCATTTTACCCATTTTAAAGCTATTATTTTGGCAAATGGGGAAGTTTTATTTTAAATTACAGACTACAGCGAGAGAACCACTGAAGCCACAAGCTACCGATTGGATTGCCTTTTTGCTTGTTTTAATAAATATCGAATTTGTCGAGCTGGCTGTCATTTTATCTTTGACCTTTATTAACTATAACTGGATCCCTACAGCTGTTTTTGCTATCTCGCTTCGATTGACAAGTAACCGTTATAATGGCAGCTTTGTAGACACGTGTGTTAGTTTCTGCCATTTTTGTCGTCGTATTTTTTACGTTTTTTTAACATAGTTTTTATTGTAATGTTGTTCCTTATTTTTACAATCACTACTTGTCTAAAGACAGTCATTAGGGAACAAATCTTGTCTGAACGGCCCACTCTCAAATTGTACACTCAACTACGACTTGTTTTATTGATAGGTGACCACGGATTTCGTCACGTTGCAATTTTGTTCATGCTCCTTGTCCAAATTATAATTACAGCCAATATATTGATGGTAATTAAATGTCATCATTTTCTGCCGATTAGCTTAAGACTTATGTCCATTCTCATAGCGGCACTTGTAAGTATTGGGACTGCATTAATTTTACCATTTGTGGTAGAAATTTGCGAGAGTAGTCAAAAGTTTTGCGCAAACGAGCCCTTTATCATAATTTAATAGAAACAAAGCGAATTACTACTACTTTCGAAGGCGGAGATCACAAAGTTTGCTACCTGCGAGGTTTGAAATACAATTTACTTCAAGTCAGGATTCGGTTAGGAACTATTACCAATTTATAATACATGGTATAATAAACGCGGTTTTACTAATCAATCCTCAGTAGCTTACAATTTGCTTTCCGATTTAAAAATAGTGAAAATAGAGTAGAAAGCTGAAATCCAGCCACAAAAATATTGAACTAGTGAAAGTAATTGGCTGACCGTGTGATAAGCACAAGGTGCGTATCGCTTGATATGGCATTCAACTAGCTGCCTTGAATTAATTTAGCCTTATTTAGTTCACCTTTTTGGTTGGCTATATATATCTTGTTCAGGAATATTTTAGGTTTACATACTTTTTGCACACTGCAGTATTAACTATTAATAATATTGTAAACTAAAAGAATGATCTTATAGTTGGGGGTGTGCACATTTAAAAAGTCATTAATTAATTATGTTGTTCCAATGCTTAAATATTTTAACTTTGGGTATTTTTACGATCTTTAGAAGTATTTAAACAAAGTGTTTTTTTCGCATCTTTAGTTGTTTTTTTAATTCGTTTTAGTTAACAGCACAAAAAACTATTTAAAGTAGTAAATACAGAAATGAACGTAAGAACTCCAAGCAACCCAGAAATGTATTATGCCAAATATATTGATTTTAGTATTGATTTAGTTCTTGTCTCCAATCGAAAGAACAATGTCAAAAATTCGATTTAAACTTCATGTGCCAGACCATCGATTGTAATCATGTTGTTTACTGAAATAGAAACGCGTGCTGCTTATTGTAAGGAGGGTATGCAATATTAATACAAAAGCGTATTACATGAAGAGGTTCACGTAATATTTAAAAAAAAATATCAACCTTCCAATGCTTAGGCAATGAATAGCACAAGTGTAGCTGCAAGAGAATTGGACTTGCGATTGATGCCTTGAATAGTTTGCTGTAATTCTAACAATTCGAAGTATTCTACAAGCAACCAAACGAATTCTTAGCCATATATACAACGTAGAAAATCTGAAATAATAGTAATGATCTGGTGGTGTTTTTTATGGTAAAGTAAAATATCTAGCGTGTTAAAAGCCCTATTTGCTACAGTTAAATATATTTTATTATGATTTTTGTCCTAAACTATTCGAGCGAAAAAATATACATAGAATATACAGCGAGGACTACGAATAAATAAAATCAATAAGCGGGTCAAGTGAATAGCCCATCGAATGTCGATTATAGTCGCTTCCTGTCCCGTATTGGAATAGGCACACGCGCCACAAATTGAAAATAGTCTTTACGTCACACCTATTCGTACATACTATTTGTACAAGAGTATATTCCGTGAAGCGTTCTTCAAGTGTGAATATAGCAATATTTACCTCTTGTCTAAGTCTTATTCAAACAGCTTATGTTTTCTGGTTTCTGAATTCCCAAAACCTCACAAGTATTAAAATGGCATTAATTATTCCAACAATTGTACTTTACTTTTGCTCCATTCGTGGAGTGGATGGCAACTTGATTAATAACAGCAATGTGTTGGAAACCCCCAAGAAATTGGAAACTTCGCTTAATCAATATCTAGAGCCAATTCAACAATGCCTGATACACATTACGAACAACGAACACTTGGACATTCCCAATTTAACAATTCCTACAATTTCACGTTTGTTGGATTTAGAGCGCATCAAAAACCTTCGCATACTTTTAAGATTTCCGGATGAAAGTGGTTTTGACTACCATAAACTATTCTATTTGCCCAATTCTCAAAAGCGTTTATTAGTTGATGAGCTGGATAACGTGTTTACCTTAACGGAAAACAATTTTACTATTGTAAAAAATAACAAGTTTCTTAATGCCTTATTCCATTGCAACAATTCAAAATTATTCCATGGTGGACTTGAATAGCACTACTTGTATGGTTTATGTACAAAAATAAATTTCATTAAGTTTTCCGGAAAAATTCGTCCATGGAATTGTGAAGCCCATGTAAATATTTTCCCAACCAAAGACTACTACGTATTTGATAGCCTAACAAATTATTGGTTTTGGGAAACCAGACAAGATCAGTTGGGACCAACTCATACTCGCTATGGTGAGTATGTTCCTTATGCAATGACACCTTTGTCGATACCACGTGTGAATTTCCTTATATTACCAAACATGACCTTTGAAAAGTGGTATGACCTCGTTTTTGATGGGATTTACACAGAAATGTTTCTAAAACGTCGACCAATGGGCAAATTGGACATGTTCTTACTACTTGAAATAGAACTAAAAACAAATGGTCAAGTTCAGGATTACTTGCATTCTACGTTGACTGCTGCCAAAATATTTAATTATTCACTAGAAATATTTAAATTTGACGCAAATCTACACAAGTTAAATAGTTTGCAATACATTGGTGAAAAATATACGACCCGAGTTATTGAATCAGAGTTCAATTTGTTTCATTCGTTCGTTGACAGAAACTTTTTCTGCAAGGTAATTAAAAGTCCCGCTAAGCGAAGAAAAGAAAGGGTAAAGTTAGTATCCATAGAAGATCTGGAAAACTACGAGTTTGATTATATGATATCACAAATTTTTAGAAACACATCAACAAAAACTGTTTGTAAAACTGAATCCACAATGGGAGATTACCGTGTTTTTGTTGAAGTTCGAATACTCCATAATTTATCTTTTTCGAGTGTGATGTATACGTCAAACTATCGATTCATTAGTTGCGGCAGATCTGGCGACACGTCGTTACCATTTTATGAACTAATCTCAAGTTTTCAACTAAGTTTATGGATATGGACAATTGCAACAGTATTTTGTATCGTTCCCTTGGCTTTTAAATATGTTCCACAAATAAATAAGTCAAATCGTAATACCAAGTTCTTAGAATGGGTGTTATCCTGTTACAAACTTTTAGTTGAGCAGGGAAATCCGTTTTCAAATGATGCAACAAATATACGAACGTTACGATGGTTGATTTCAGCAACTTGTTTAGCATTACTTGTCATCAGCAATGCTTACAAAAGAGAAAACATTCTTAAAATGATTCAACCTCGTGGGAAAATTCCATATGAGACGTTTTCGCAACTTATTCAGCATTCGTTTGAAATTTACACCAGAGGGTCTAGATTGACGTATATTGTAACATCTGGGAACAAGACCACTAATGCATCTGATAAAAATCTGACAATGATAAATCCCCATCTCTATGCAAATGCTTATATTCGAGTACGCTCTGATGTTATTCAATTTAAAGAGTCAAAATCCCCATTTTACGATATTCTTTACCAATATTCAAAAATCGTTCCGGAAATACATTTCGAAAACGTAGGTTCTGACACAAGAAAGCTGTTAACTAGCCAAAAAGAAGCAATTGAGGAGAGGCTATTGACATGTAAAAAACAAGCTGCAATACTTCCAGAGACGTTGGCATTAGAAATGGAAACAATTTTGAAGAGAAATTATCCAAGTGATCATGTGTACGTTGGTAAAGATGTACTGTTTCAGAGCGGAGTATATTTTGGATTTGCCAGCCAGTTCGAGTCCATTGATCCTATTACCTGTAAAAATATTCTGAATAGGCTTGCAGGATACAAGGCAGCCGGAATTTTGACGAATTGGAAAAAATGGATTGAATTCTTGGCAAGAGTTCGTATAAAGAGAGGAAATTACACTAATCCCTTGAAAAATACTACTGCAACGTTGTCTGGAAATATAAGTGTGGTATTTGTGGTTATTGCTGTGGGAATTCTAATTTCAATTGCAGGGTTTATCTGTGAACGATATCTTATTCCAGTGTTTTCAAAACTCACACAAATATTTGTGAATACTTGTCGAAACTTTTATTACAAATACATATTCGGATTAGTTTTATTATCACTATTTCAAACTATGATATAGTTAACATAAAAATAAAGTCAATTAATTGATTGTTAAACAGGATCTCCTATAATAATTTCGATTTTTTATATTAATATAATTTAAACACAAAATTGACAATATATCAATAGAACATCGTTTGAATACACATATCAACCTGGCAAACCCCGTACGAAGGCTATTTATATGCAAACCATTCACGGCTAAACTAATGTCGTCAGCTATTCTGTTTAGCTCAATACATTGTTAACCAAGCTACTTACCACTTAATATTTACTTTTTTTCTCCCACAATTACAGCGTTAAGTTGAAATTTGAAGTTGTTTATTTGATAAATCTGAGAAAGGTTTATTACAATTAAATCATAACTTTTAGGCTAAAATTTCACAAGCACCGTATTTTAAACTCATCTAACGTGACATTATATAGTATTGCATATAACAAAAGTCCTGCAGAAATAGCAGATTGCAGAAAAAGAGCAATTAAATTAACGAAAATAAAACTTTTCCAAAATTTATCATTCAGATTTTTCATTATTATTACATTACTAAGCAACATCGTAAATTTTGACCAGAGCACACAAATGCATCGAGGAAAATGTGTATAATTTGCGAAATATTTTAGCAATTATAACTGTCCCGCAAACACGTACTTTTCCTGAGGAACCTAGCCTAAACATTTGCTGACTTGCAATGCAAGACTAATAGTACTCACTTCCAGTATTGAAAACACGATTCTACCAATATAAGCTATATTTTAGTACCCGGAAAATATCAAAGCCTAATGTTTTTTCCTTCTTTGTGCAAACTAGGTTAACTTAATAAGATATTATGCTAAAGCAAATTTTGAAAACATTTACAATTTAACTCGACTGCATATTTACATATTTGAAATAGTTTAAGTTAAAATGGTACTAGTTTGGCAATTGTGCTAAAAAAAGTTATACTGGTGGACCAATAAGGTTGGCGTTAATTTTTTACAGAAAAATTAAGTGTTGGTTTATACCGGGACATCTTATTTCAATATCTTTTTCACTTTTGAACTATGTTTTTGATAGCCTTGATTAACTAACGTAAGCTTACACAAGTGAAAAATGATTAATAATATATTTCTTTAGTCATTTAAATCCTACGTTTCTGGACCACAATATTTCCCAAATATTCGAAAACTGAGTTTTGTATTTATGGTAAAGTTACAATTGCATTTGTCACATAATCTCAAGCAACCTTGAAAAAAGAAATTGTACTTGAAACCGTAATAAAATAGAAATGCCTTACACGAATCTTTGATAATGCACAACTCATCAAAACTCTCCGAAAATCCTTACTCCTTGTCCTACTCCAAATGTCAATGAAACTGATCCCTAAATCATATAGCTGCGCTGGCATATTTAAAGTCAAAAATCCATCAGTGGACAAATTGATGAATGCCATTGGACAAGTAAGAATTTGGGGAAACTCTTTAACAAATATGTAATTCATGCTCCGAGTAACAACGTAGCCAAATGAAACCAGAATGTTGAAGAAGTGCACCTTGGTTAAAGGCAACATCATTTGGGCAACACATTCGTTAAAAATCAGATTTAGGACTTGCAACGGCTTGAAGGTTTCCAAGATATTTTTTGGTGTTTGAAGATGATCACTTGTCCAATCACTGTCGTAATGGTTGCTCAAGTAAAATGGTTTAAAATTTAAAATGAGTACTACAGAACATTTTTTTTCTAAATCAATTATTTGGTCAACTTACTGTATTTCCTTCAGCCAAAATTGGACCGTATTCGTATGAGCCACAACAAGCTAAGTTATAAGCACCTGAACAGCTATAACTTGAGCTACAAAGGAGTACTCTTGAATCACTCCTGGAATGATCCAGTACCAAGGTTTGGGGTAAATATATGAGAAGAGATAAATCGGTTCAAGTGGCATCATCCAAAAGTTTAGTATTTTGATTGGAACTTGAGCAAAAGTATTTATACTCGAAAAGAAAACGAACATTCGACCAATATCTTCAAATTTGTCCATATTTTTTCAATGTCTTGATTGAACTTAAGCATTGTGTTAATATACTGCCTTATCTAAAAAACGAATTTTTTAGGAATGTTTTTACTTTTCAAAATTATTTAATTTAGAAAAATAACTGTACCTGTTCTCCATAAAGGTACATTAGAAGGTTATAGTCCAACAATGCCCCGTAAAACTGTAAGCTGTACGAGCTTACAAAAAGGTCTCGATATGTCTTGTGACCTTCACATGAACTCTTGAACATATAAATACTTGAAAAATGAAGAGACTGCTGGTTTGAAACAAGATCAGAAACCAAATCAGCCTCCAATTTTTTTCCGTTGAAGAACTCCATTTATCAAGGTATACGTTTTCTCGTTCCATTTCCATGGAAATGTGCCACTTGTTGTACCCAAACAAATTATTTGCTTTAAGCGTTTCATTAAATGTGCATCCAGAAAATGAGTTCATTGTTCGAGGCTTTTATTTTGGTAGCCATTATGGTGAATTGCTGGTTGCTCAGTTTTTTTGTTGACGTTGTCTTCAAGATCTTCCTCAAAGTTAGTTGAAAATATTCGGGTAAATATAGGGTTTCTCGTAACTCGTGGTTTAGACGAGTATCCACTTTTTTCTCTTCTGTATTCAACAAAGTCTACATTTGACAGTCTTAACGTTGTATCATTATCGCCGCGTGTCCAAAAAACGGTTCCTATGTTGTGAATTATGGATTCCTTTGCAAATATATCGTCAACCTTAAAATGTCCCTTTTCTCGTCATACTGATATGTAATGAGGCCATTTACCTGTTCAAAAAATCAAAGTGAGTTAATTTGATTCCACAAGACCCTTTACAAAATTTTAAAACTACCTTTGACAAGTTTCTTCGTCGTCGTTTCTTCAAAGTTCCACTATGTTGCATCGTAATATATATGCTTTCGTTTTGGGAAATCGAGGTATTGTGTCAAGATTGAATTTTGCTCTAAAATGAGAATAAACTTGAGAACTCCTCAATTTTATGTGAAAGTACGCATTTAATAATTTATTGTATAATGCCTCGTGTAAATGACAAAGCCGTCTTTGATATAACTGCAAAAATACACATTACAGAGCTATCCAGTATCTAAGTATAAGCAGCTTAATAAATATTTTATTCCAGTGTAGTATTAGTTAAATGGTAGGAAAAAAATATTTGCCATCATTTTAGCGCTGCATTTATGTTTCGTTAAATTTTTTATTTGTCAAGATAACAATTGTCTGAGGCTTCCATTAAGTCAAGATTTGGAAAAAACAGCATCGATTAAGACCAATCGTTGCATTAAATGGTCTTGATTATTAAAATGCCCACTATACATTCCGTTAAGGTTAGTCCTAAGCTCAATCCTGACTTATATTGAGAGTTGTTGCTATTCCAATATACTCTCGTTATCTAAGCAAATCTTATGAATTAATAAGTTTAGAGATAATGAGTTGATATATAACAAAATGGCTGCTTTTAGCTCGATAATAATTAAATAGAAGGCGACGACGTTGAAGGGTAGACAGGATCATTGGTCAATTTAGAATAGAATGTGTTCTAGGTTTGCACGTTCACATTTCAGCGGTAAACGTATTACGTGCAAAAGAGACAACCGACGAGCAAGACAAAACCTAGTAAATTATGCCAAACAGTCGCTCTTCAAACGCTGCTTCATAATCGTCCACTTGGACAAGCCGTCTTACGTTTGACAAGGGATGTGCGCTAAATAATAAACAATGAATTTCAATTCACAAAAGGCTCCAATAACGCTTTTATGTGAAATAGTGAGCGCTTAAATTGCTTTAAATAGATTTGATGGTGGATTTCTCTCATATTCAGCACTTAGCTAATGATGACCCATCACATTAAGTAATAATCCCATGGTTTAATACACTAAGTTCATTTTCCATTTGGAAAGCTGAATTGAACTGAATTGCACGCCAAGCTAAATTTAATTAATGGATATGACGCTTCTTCTGAGAAACGTTCTCTTTAAAAAAAATCTACAGCCGAGTCATTCATCAAAAAAGAAAATTCCAGCCCAATCAATATCTTGACAAAAGTTCGCAATTGTCTAAGACATTAATTTAAATTTGGAAATAAAAATAGACCGGATAAAATTTATATGGTTAGGAATAAAGTTTTACCTTATTTCCAAATCATTATATAGTTGGAACTCATGTAAATTGTTGTTTGAATAAATGTTTGCGTCCCACCAAGAGAAAAGTAACAATTAGATTACATGTTCCTTACGACTACATAATTACCATACACAGAACATTTGTTAGTGAAAACCCAAAGTTATTGTAAAAAATGGCAGAGTTTATTCCATTAAATGCAAGATTTACGATTTACTAAATTATGATATCAACGAATACGGCATACGAAGCTTTTACACTGCTGGGTAATATAGCCTTATGACATTTTGATTATATTGTATTTGACAGACATTATATTTGCTAAACAATGCTTTAAAAAATTGCTAGATTGGTTCTAAACAATTTGTATTGTTTGATTACGGATAAACAGCCATTTAAATGCACTGAAAACCGCGTAGTTCTTGGTTTGTACCCTGACGATATAAACTAATTAAAGCTGTCCATGACAATATCGGCTGTTGAATAAACGAATCCGAATCTACGTGTTCGTAACCCTTTTTTGTTTTTTTCTCAGCCTAAAAACAAGCAGAAAATTTCCATTGTTTGCTTTTCTTCAGCTTTACGTCACCTCTGTTTCATATTCGTTTAAGTCTTCCATGTCCACTCTGGTTATTCTAAATTGCAAGCTGAAGATTAAATTTTAATAAATAATTGGAAAAACAATATATGTAATATACAATTAGTGCTTTAGCCTCAAAAAGTAGAAAAATATCTTGCGGCTAACTTGAATTTGATTAAATACTAATAATTAAAACATGTCTTACAAGGTATAGCCTTTTGGTGCCGCTCCGATCCAGACATGTGACTAGGCAAATTAAAGTCGTAATTTATTGTAGATTAAATATCCTTATTAAGTTTTCTGTAAAACTGACATTGGGTAATTCAATGTTTTGGTACCTTTAGCCTTTATTACAGTGCACGATAGATGGCCATAAACTCAATGTCCTCAAACCGTATATATTTCCCAATGCAAATGATTTAAATAATGCAAATTAAGTTTTTAGGAATCTTGTTGAATGAAATACGTCATAGTCATAAATATAACTAAATGACAGTATAGTAAACGTTACTTCATGACATATAAGCCAAACTGCTATACGCACCAGTAGTTACACAAAACCAAATCTTAGTTTTACAGAAAACTGAATGCGGATATTTAATCTAAATTAAATTACGAATTTAATTTACCTAGTCACATGTCTTGATCGGAGCGGCACCAAAGGACTATACCTTGTTAGGCGAGCTAGTCATAAAGTGCAAATATGTAGGCACATCGTCATCAGAATTTACCTAAACCTGGAAAACATACCGTCAAAGTTAGCGGAACTCCTTCCAAAATTTTCAATTCAAAACAACAAATATTTCTAGCAATATTGTTTTAATCATTTATTCAAGCGTGCTTCTAATGAAATATCAGGAAAACAAAGCATTCATAAATTTCGCAATAGCTAATTTGTGGAAAGCATTCTTGACACTACGTGTAGTTTTACAAAGAGTTTCTCACACTACAAATCTCTTTGAAAATAATTCTGGTTTTCATTTTAAAAAATATTCAAAATGTGGAAACATTACCTTCGAATTACAAAATTTTACCAAGCTATATACCCACTTAAGGTAGTCTACAGCAAAAATTTAGCAAGTTTTGAACCAGTATACAAGTCAAGCATCCTTTACAATTGGGCAAACGCCCACGTAATTCAGGCTTGTGCATTTGCGCTTGGACGATGTTTGTGTTACCTAAAATCTGACAGTTCTCGAGTCACCATGTCATTTACGGAATTCATAGTCGACTTTTTATTCTGGGGATTAACCTTGATTTGTCCGGCGTTTGTTTGGACACTTTGGAAAAAGAAGGAAAACTTCAGCTGGTTTTTAAACCAAGCTTACAACCATCGCAAAATAAAAGGTTAGCTTTCAATAAAACCAAACTCGCACATAAAATAATTTCAAATTTAATAAAATAGCTTGTGTCAATATTTTTAAGATGAGAAGTTGGATGTTCCAACATTGCTGGTATATTCCAGTGCTGGTCTCATTTTTGTAGTTCCAATTGCTACGGCAGCACTTCCAGTGATATTTGTTAATACAACAGCTCATGCAGTTCTAAGGTTTTACTTACCTAAATCATGGATGAAAAGTAAAATCTTCGGAACCATTGCAAGTAGCTCTTATGTGGCAATATGTGCTACCCTGGGTGCTATTCAACCAATTCATATAATGGTTTCCCTTATAATTGTCATCGCTGAGTCGGGAAACTTTTTGGAAGGAAGTTACATCGAAGGAAACATTTACAAGAGAACACATTTAGTTAAAAATCACCGACAGACCCAAAAGATAAGCGTCGTTAAAGCTGTTAAAGCTTATCGGGTTAAATTTTTAATTCTGCGAGAATTTTTAGAGTTTGGATGCATGTATTTCCCAACTATTATGTTTGCAGCGTATGTTATAAATGTGGTGTGCACATTTTCATTAATCAAGTTGCATTCCGTGTTGCCAGTTACGGTGGTTTTGCTGCTAGCAATATTAGACGTGGCTATTGCTATAAATACAGTGGGAATTCATAAGTTTGCTATGACGATAGTAAATGAAGTAGACAACTTTTTCTACTATTGGAATAATGAGAATATCAGTTCATTTGGTCGTCGTTGTATTAAATCCTGCTTGCCAATTAGAGTCAATGTCGGTCCATTCTTTTGTTTAGAACCTTCAACACTTTTGACTACTTTTATGCGAATTGTTGATATGACAACTACTATGCTTTTAGCGTAAAATTAAAAATTAAATAGTTTAAACTGTTGGCTTTTTAAAATCTAAATTCCAATAAACCATTCTTAGTAGCTTAATGTAAATTTAATATTTTTTGTTGGTCTAAGTATTGATCAACATAAGCTTAATTATTTAGGGTGTTTCGATAATGGAGTCAAGCAGTTGAAATCAAGTAGAAAAAAAAACTAAAAGCAATTAACACAACGGATGACTTTCATTAAACTCTTGATTTTATCATTGGGAGTACAAAGAATGAATTATAACGAACGTACAAAAATGAACAGCTTGTTTATTTATGACCTTAGTGATGAATGTAAAAACATTTCAAATTAATAAATTATACTGTGTTTATAAGTGTTACCATATAAAATACTTAAATGCCTATAAATTACAACCTTAAAACATTTCCTTGATTACATTGGGAGCAGAACATTAAGTTTCAGAGTAAACGATTAAATAAATGCAATTCCATTTCATTCTATTGTATATTAATCAAAATATAAACATGGATAATTTTTTTTAACTACGTATTACTCCATCAAATATAAAAGTTCACGTATTGTAGAGCATAAAGCCAGGAATGTATGCACCAACGGTTGTTTGTAAAATATTGCACAATATTCCGAAGCTTACTCTATGTTTAGATCCTAACTTATATTTAAACATTTATTTGATTTTGAGGCAGAACTAATAGTTTTCCAATAGTATACCTATGTCTGGACATCCTTCAACCGATACTCTTAAAACTTGGCACACAGACTCCTCAGGTCAAAGGGTCAATCGCTAGACATTTTGGCATGTGGAATTTTATCATTTCTAATAAAAAAGCTTGTTTGTCGGTCTGTATTTTGAAAAAAAGTTTTACAATATATCATAATACGCATTAGCACTGTGGAAAGGATTATATTAAATACGTGGTTAGTCAAGTGTTCTAAAATTATAAATTGTGGCAAGAAATATTTAAAGAATGAAATATAAAGAGCAATCATTACGTTCAACGGTATTGATTATTAAAAAGTCCACTTTACATTTCGATTTTGAGCCGAAGCTGAATCCTGATTTATATTGAGAATTCATGCTATTCTAATATAATCTTATTGGGTAAGCATATCTAATAAATTAATAAGTTCGGAGGCAATGAGTAGACATAGAACAAAATGGTCACATTTGCTCGACAATAATTAAATAGAAGGTGACGAAGGAACGAGAAGTTGAAGGGCAGACAATACCAATTTGACATAGTATACGTTCATGTCTTGTGGTTTCACATATCATCGTTAAACGTTTGAAATACAAAAGCCAAAACCAGTATGAGACAGAGAGTGGGCAGTAAATTATGCTAAACAGCCGTTATTCAAATATTGTTTAAGAATAGTTCATTTGGACACGCGACATTACATTTGAGGAAAGAAATGCTCTAAATCATATATTGTAGACTCCAACAGTGGAGGATCAGTAGCGGAATTCCGCTACATTGTAGCAGAATTATGCTACATTGTAGCGGAATTCCGATGCTGATCCTCCACTGTCCAATAACCAATTTGCTCAAATAACGATTTTGAGTTAAATGGTGGGCACCAATACTTTGAATAGTTTTTACAGCAGATTTCTTTCAAATTACACACTTAGCTTATTTCCCTTCACATTAAGTAAAAATTCACCGCGTCACATATTGATATGTAATTAAACTACGTAAGCATTGGTTAAAAAATATCATAGCCAATGCTTTGACGACAAAACCTAAATCGTTTACTAAAAGTAAACGACTATTTTCAAAATTTCTTTTGTTCTTCGGAAAAAAAAACTAATTTGTTAACTAATGAATTGCATAAAAAATGATAAGTTCAAAACAATATGCGCATATTCCCCTTGGAAAGCTGGACCAAATTAATTGCTTGGTAAACAAAATGTAATACAATTAAATCACGCTTCCCTTAAGAAAAGTTATTTTTTAATTGCTAGAAGCTATTTATGCAACAAAAAAGAAAAAAAACATCCAGCCCAATGAATCAATTTAGAAAAAGAATTCCAATCGTCCAAGAAATTTTAATAAATTTGAAAATAAAAAATACCGTATAAAATTGACATGGTTACGAATATTGTTTTGCCTAATT
>JAQFZG010002630.1:0-15885 GCA_034695465.1 Entomobrya nicoleti
TAACAAGATGATAACATGGGAATAACTTGGGGAGGCGGAGCTTGAATGATGACAATTTCTCAAAAAATCTTATATGGAATCTGATACTCTACTTTGTTTGATACCTCTATGATTCTTATAGATCTGTCAAATGGATTCATTAAAAATGGTAAGAATCTTACTGGGAGAAGAACCATGTTCAGAAAATTCGTTAAGAGTTTTCAAACGTTCTATGTGGAGGAAGCGTACCCATTTTATCATATTGGGAAAGAGACGTTTCTAGCATTTTTGGAGGAGGGATTAGATCGGGCAACTTCTTTGCTATTGTGGTAGATTTCTAATTTTATGTTTAGTAGCATACATTAGAATAAATTCTATTTGATTTACTTAAATATTGACATATACACAGTAAAGAAATTACCTATTAAACTAATTAAAATTAAATCCAACAGTTTTAATCAATCAAACCATATTATATAATGTATATGTACTAATCTATATTTTAAACCTTTGTATACATATATAACCAAAATATTGTTGCAAACAGCACATTTATTTCAATAAAGAGTAAAACATGTTATTCGAATTTCCTCAGTTTTTAGTCGTCAGCAGAGCTCTGCAAACACCTCTAGTTACACCCCTATAAAATATGAACAATGTTGCCTCACGAATTACAAATTGGGTACCAGTGCATACCAATAACGGCTTGCAAGACCTTCTAAATCGTTTCATTACATCTGCTTCCTTTCTTCTATTCCATTTTCTACCGTTCCAACTATTAAGTATTTTCTTCCCTTTACCCGATAGTAATTTCCCCATCACTAATAAGCTAGTCCAAATTGCCATTTCTACAATTGCACCCGTAATTAACGGTAGCTTAGTATATATATTCAACTGTGACCAATACCTGATCAACACAAAGACCAAGTATGTCAAGGACAACATAAATCCTCCGTTGAAGATCAGCAAATATGGTCCAAATAAGTTGTTAGCATTGATATGCAAAACCTGAAATGCTCGATATATGTGACATAATTTTTCTAAATTTGTTCTTAATTCGCAACTTGAGTGGTATTTCTTTCTACCTAATCGAAGTTCTGTGGTATAAAATGACACCAAATAAACTCCATATAAATTTCCAAAAGTTATG
The DNA here is from genome assembly GCA_034695465.1 of Entomobrya nicoleti. NCBI lineage: Eukaryota > Metazoa > Arthropoda > Collembola > Entomobryomorpha > Entomobryidae > Entomobrya > Entomobrya nicoleti. Next base: position 1,130 of record JAQFZG010002630.1, read on the forward strand.
ATTAATGTAGTGCTAAGTGTGAGGCAACAAACTAAATAAAGATGAAAGAGAAGTAGTATAAATTTGATAAAAATTGGCAAAGGAAGTACTACACTGAAATTAATTAAACCAAATGGGTCGAAAATTGTGAAAACGCATAAAGCCAACGTAAGCCCAGCCATGGCAAGTCCAATCGATTTTGAAAGCATGTCGTGAATCTTGTTGATTTTCTTTTGATCGCTTTTGAAATTAGACATGTAAGTTTCTGTCAACAGGACAAAAATAAAGCTTTAATAATAATCTTAGCATTTTATAATTTTAAAATTTAACTTACGATGCAAATATTGAAAGAAGACAATATGGCCATTGATGAATCTGCAGGTATCGTTTGGGGAAAATACTAAGATTGTCCATACTATTATCATGATCACTGCTCCGAATAGAAATGCTAATTTTAGGTTCATGAGGTTAAGATTTTTTTCTGTGTAGAGATAAGCAGCATGTAGAATCGCACAAGTAAACCATGTACATATTGAGCTAAACGTTAGATAAACCATACGTCTGCTTTTATGAAAACTTTCACAGCAAAAGAAATTTGAGTTTGGTTTGAAGCATATCGTGGAAACTTTGACGTATTTAGCAAAATGAAATAAAATTTCCAGATTCTGAAAAAGTTTATTGCTGAACATTTTAAAAGCACGATTTTCTAGAAATTTTATACTTGTAGACGTATTGTAATGCAGATATAGACAAAAGCGAATTTGCAATGGTAAAACTAAAATAGATTCCATGGAAATAATGAGTTTGATGGATCTAAAAACTAAATTAAGAATGAATTTAAAATGCCAATAAATTGATTATTATAGATAACACTTAGAAAAGGGGCAGCTTAACTTTTCAATTGCAGCTTTCAATATTCATTTAACTACTTATAAATTTTCTTGATTGCTTTTTCTACATTTTGTATGCTTTCGTTACTTATTTGTTCGCTTTTTCATTGGAGTTTATTACCGTAAGCTAACTTAAAATTATACATAACGCAGGTTACCACATGCATAAATGGTCATTTATGATGTTTTGGTAGTACTTTGACCATTAAAATTTATACAACAACCATTCTGCCATTTGTGACTGTTAATTTACCATCCTGACGCAAATAGTACCAACTTCGATTTTTTTAAGGAATTCAAATTTTGACGAATACATACGTACATAGGGAGAGAATCTGGAATTATTTACCAAAACTACTTTATGATAACGATAAGTTATACTTATGCAATACCCGGGCAATTTGTAATTAGTTTAAACGAGTCGCCAATCATTTGACTAGACAACTATACTAATGTCTATTTAATAGACTTATAATTTGCAAAGTCCGTTGCTCTGCCATGTACGATGTGGATGTTTTCAATCTTTCATAATAAAAAATACAACGCATCACAGAAAGCCAATTATAAACCAACATAAACTTCTGATATCTTTAAAATTATGTATATACTTATGTATATTCAAGGCTTATATATGTCATGTGGATTAGTTAAGTGGTGTTTTAGAACGTGTAGGCAACAAAGCAATATCATGCAATTAAAATAAATGGTTTCATGTTGTCAAAAAACATTTTTAATTTTATAAATGAAGTTTACATATAGAACAAAACCATAAAACCGATGACACATCTAACACTGACTTCACAATATTTAAAAATTCAACCATATTTCCGTTCAAGGTAATATTGCACATGGAAACGTAATAAAACAAGTTTTAAAAGATAAATAAAATCCTTCAAATAAACTTGTCAATAAGTGTTTTCAATATTTTGCCTAAATTTGTCCTTCCATATGATGCCAACAGAATTGCCAATCCCATTCAATATTACGCATAGTTTTAAATTAATTGAATACTCGTAAACAATTATGAGCTCAAGTCTAATGACTTCTTTTGTATCCAAGCCAAAAGTTTTATGGAAGGGCAAGTTCAACGACAAAAACTAGCATATACACAAAACGTATACAATCAAAGTTTCTTAAAACCCAATTTTAAAATCAATACCATATATATTAAAGTATGGCATTAGACATGCACATGTTTGAAGATTTGATGGATACAATTGCTAATTGTCCACATCAATATTCCTAATATGATGCCTTCTTTTACATAAGAGGTCGCGCACAAAAACGAAGAATACAGGTCTTACGAATTTATCCGTCATTAAATAAAATGTCATTCGTAGTTATATTGGCCTCAAAACGGTGCATTATTTGAATACTTGAAATCCGCAATCATGCTTAAACCCGTTCCCTTTTAAACTCAAACGTTTATTGCTGCCTGTTCTGTAAATGTACAATTTTTCTGGGCTCTAAAAATGGTAGCTAAATTCTTAGAATAGTATCAAAAATGTACACTGAGCTAACATTTAAAGTATTTTTGGGTATGGTCACCTTAGGAAATTGGCTTGGCTCCTTACCATGTCACTATGACAAAATCCACAAAAAAATGTATATTCATTTCTGGAGCCACTTCAGATGTATACATTTCTGGTCTTGGTTAACTGCCTATACTATTGCCGTTCTACCAACGCACCTTTACACTTGTACACAGCTAAACGATTTGAGAATTTTAATTATACTTTGGTTATTTTAACGTATGGTGTTATTAGTTTTCTTATGTTGGGCTTATTTTCGTTCAATAGTAGAAGCATTTGTCAATTTGCAAATGGATTTTGGAAATACCTACATGACTTTGAGAAGAACTTTTTAAAATCGAATGAAGTAAATACAAAGAAAATGAATCTTGATTTACTCGTGGAAATCCTTTCAATATTTCTTTGCGGAGCAAGTCTTTTATGCGCTACCGTAGCAGGACTTGACTGCTTTATCAGACCTCAAGAACCAACCTATTTGTTGTTTGGTATTAACTCTGCTTATATTTCATGGCCCATAATTTTGCTTGCTAGTGGTTGGTTTACATGGTTTGCATTCGGATTTGCTTGTGCATTTTATATGTTTTGTATCCACTTCTTATTACATTTTCTGTATTTGTTGTATATTGTACGATATGAGCTACGAAAGGGTTTACCAACTTACACAACGCGACACATTTTGAGATCAGACCCGTATGCCCTAGTTACTACTTGGAAATCCATTGAAATTATGATGAAAACTATGAATATCGAAGGCGGCTACATAACTATATATCTTGAATGTTCGTTTCAACTCTCAACAATTATAGCTATTGTCGCTCTTGTATACCAATGGGACACATACGGAGTCTTTAGTCGTGCGCTGATGTTCCTTTTTATAGCTGTTGAAACTATTATTTGGCAAATTGCACTAACTATGGCTGGAATTCATTACAAATGGACAAAAGGTACTATTAACTCATGGAAACCAAAGTACTGGTGGAAACCCTCAGAGCAGCAATATATGGTAGAAGCAAAGAATTTATGTTGCCCATTTAGCATAGGCAATGGTGGTAGATACTTTATTACACCATTGTCAACACCAAAATACTTGAACAACTTAGGGAATAATTGCTTAACTGTAATGATTACATATGAGCAAATAATGGGTTATTAGTTAAAATTATTAATTTCTAATTATTTATAACAGTTATGCTGAAATACGAATATTGTCTACCAATAAGTTTAGTACTGCGTGTTAAAATTATTTACTTTTAACAACCTATTTACAGCATTTATAAATACTAGTAAACCAATTAAAATTTATTGTTAATCCAAAAATTTTAATCATTTTAAATTAACTGATTTATGTTGCAAACAGCATATTCAATTAACTCAAGATTCAGATTTTTTTTGCTTTTCCTTAGCTTTTAGTTGTCAGTAAAGTTCTGTAGATAATTCAATTCTGTTCAATTACCCCGCCATAAAATATAAACAATGTTCCAACCCAAATTACAAATTGGGTATCAGTACATAATAAAATAATAATTGGCCGTTACTAACTGCTTAATTGGCCTTTTAAATCATTTCATCGCGCCTGTTTCTTTTCTTGTATTCCATTTTCTGACCGTTTCAGCTACTAAGTACTTTCCTCTCTGTACATTACAAAGTAACCATCATAAGATTCAGCTTTCGATTGGTGTATTGAATTTGTAAATTTGACTGTCCATAATTCTGAAAACTCAGTTTAATTAAGGATTTTGGTATTTTTTGGCCAAAACAAATTCTGACGGAAAATAACAGACCAAAGTAATCTTTCTATTATGTAGAAAACGTTTTCTGTTTTAAATATATACATAAATTTAGATATTCAAGGAAAAGCCTTGTCACGTGGAATACTTAAGTGGTCATATAGAAATTACTGTATAATTTGATTTAAAACCTATATTGCTTTAATTTGCAAGCAAACATTTTAAATTTTGTTAATTACCCATTGATAAATAACTTGTGTATACGTAAAACATGTAATACAACAGCTTTTGAATGAACAAATAGACCAACAATCTTAATAAAATAAAACTGATTAAGTTATTTCCCCTAATTTGTTAATTATATAATTTCAACGCCAAAAGTAACCCGATTCCACATTTAATATAATTTTGAATTCTTCAATACTTTTTTATCAAGGTTAATACAAATTATGCAAAAGCAAATTCAAGGACAAACTGGCCTGTAATAAAAACCCATGTACTATCATATTGTTCAAACGAACAAGTTTTAAACATATACCATACCCTCATATTATTATAACCTATTAAAATTAAATTCAGAATATTATAAAACCGAACTTGAAGCTCAAATTATATGCTGGGTAAGACATATCTAACTAAAGGAAATAAAAGTTAGTTTTCAAGTATAAATCGCTTTAAAACTCCTAAAATCAGGTACACATTATACCAGTCCTATATAAGACTGCAGTCAGACCATACAAAGTTTAACTTCAAATATGTACACTAAACTTGTAAAAGCTATTTTAATTTTCATCGTTACACTAGGTAACTGGCTTGGATCTATTCCGTTCCACTGGACCAAGACCCATCAAAAGTTATGCATTACCTTTTTGGGCCAGTTTCGAGTAATTCATTTCTGGTCCTGGATTACTGCTTATTTTTCAGTTGTTCTTCCAACACACCTTTACCATCTATACAAGACCGGTCAATACAACAAATTCAACTATACTATAATTTTCTTAACTTATTGCTTTGTTTGCATGGTTATGATAGGAGCTCTCACATTTAATACAACATGTATTTGCCAGTTTGCTAATGGATTTTGGAAATTTCTTCCACAGATTAAAAGTAAATACAAGTTTGAGCAATCAACAACTACAAAAACACTATACGAATATTTTGTAGAAGTATTCTCTGTCATACTGTGTGTAGGTTGTCTTCTTGGTGCTTCTGTCGCAGGGCTGGATAGCTTTATTAGACCGCAAGAACCAACCTATTTATTATTTGGCACTCATAACCGACTAATATCGTGGCCAATAGTATTAGTTGCTAGTGGGTGGTTCACAAATTATGTACTCGGCTTTGCTTGTGTTTTCAATTTAGTTTGCTATCACGGATTGTTATATATAGCTTATTTTATGCCTTTTATTCGATACGAAATGCGGTGTGGGTTATCTTCGTACAAAACTTGGTCAGTTTTAAGATCAAATCCTAATCTTCTAGTGGTCACATGGAAATCGATTGAGTGTCTTATGAAAGTAATGAATGTGGAGATTGCATTTATTATAATATACATCGAGTATGCATTTGAAGCTGGAGCAATATTTGCCATTGTGACGCTGACATTTCAGTGGAGTTCATATGGAATTCTTAGCCGTGTGGTGATGTGTTGTATAATTTTTGTTGGAACATTGATATGGCCGCTATTCTTAACGTTGGCGGGAATTCATTACAAATGGGCTCAGGATACAATTAAATCGTGGAAACCAAAGTACTGGCGGAAGCGCGCTGAACAAAAATACATTGAGAAGGTAAAGGTGTCTTGTAGTCCATTTAGTTTTGGAAATGGTGGGAGATACTTTATCACTAATATGTCAGTAGCACATTATTTACATAGCTTGGGAAATAATTGCTTTACAGCTATAATAACTTATGAGCAAATAATGTTCTAAGTAAATCAATTATACAGCTTTATTTACTCTAGGATTGTAAGCTAAAATAAAATAAAGCACAGTATTTAAAATGTAGTTATATTCAAGTAGTCAATTACAATGGCAGTTTAAACCTCTTCGGTTCGCGGGCGCAAGTGTTTATACACAGGCAAGTCACGTGATTGTGCTAAAGCTGTATAAAACAGTTGCGCCCCGTGGGCCGAACAGGTTCAAACTGCGGATTGTATATATGTGGGAAAAAGAAAAACCTAATCAACAAGGGATATGGAGAATAACAAATTATTCAGCATTTAATTAAATAAATACAAGAAACTAGATATATTGATACCTGCTTACCTTGGTTGCTTTATATTAAAACTTTTAAATGCTCTGAAAATCAACAAGCAATAATTGAAGGAACTAGTACACATACATATTTTAATGTTATAATACGTGCACATGTTTGAAAATTTGAAGGAAAAAATTGTTAATTAAAATATTCATATAATGATGGCTTGTTTAACATGAGAGGTAAACCCAAAACATATATGAAACAATTTTAATTTATTGTTAAACAGGCCGCAAAACCGTACATTATTTCCATACCTAAAATTAACATTCGCATTTATGCTTAAACCTTGGTGTTTTATACGCATTCAATCACTGCCGCCAGTTCTGTAAATGTTCAATATGCTATTTTCAGAAAAGTAGCAGAAATATACAAATGTACATCAAGCTACAATATAATGTATATTTATTAATGAGGGCCAATATGTTTTTTTAATTGAATGTAACTTTTGATCTACTTGTGAAAATAGCTTCAATATTGTATTATGGAGGTTGCCTTTTGGGCGCTACTGTTGCAGGACTTAAATGCTTTATCAGACCTCAAGAACCAACTTCCTTGCTGTTTGGTATCGGCTCTTTTTATACTTCATGGCTTTTAATATTGCTTTCCAATGGTGATGATGAACGATATCATGGCATCGTCTTTGATTGCTTTCCATAATGTAGCGAGTCTGACCACATATTTGGCGCATAAACTTTTCGTAACGAAGCATAATGATGTGCTGATTAAAGGTGAGTTCATTACCATGTGTATAATTGGATGTTGTCTATAGATCTTTTTGAGAGCTGTATTGATCAAGGTAAAAGTCTGGATGGGAGACAACTTATGTACAGAAAATTTGTGAGGAGCTGTCAAACTTTCTAAGTGGAGGAAGCTTATCTGTTTTACCATACAGGGAAAGATAACTTCTGGCCTTTTGGAAGAGAGACTTTCGCACAACTTAGGTGTGTAGTCAGGTTGACTACATTCCGTAATATTTAATCACATATGACAATTATGCTGCAACAAAATATTATCTGACAATTAGTTTAGTAGCCAGCATTAGATTAAATAATGTTCACCTATAGACAGCAAAGAAATTATATACAACCTACAATTAAACTTATTAAAGTTTAATCAGAACAGAAATCCAAACTAAATAAAAAAATAAGCTTTACCATACATTGTACATTTTAAGCCTGTGCTTATATTAACAGAATATTGTTGCAAACAATCTATTTAATTAATTCAAGAGTCAAACATATTTTTATAATTTTCCTCAGTTTTTCGTCGTCAATAGTGCTCTGCAAACACCTCTACTTACTCCCCTATAAAATATGAACAATGTTGCCTCACGAATTACATATTGGTTGCCACTACATACCAATAACGGCTTGCATGACCTTCGAAATCGTTTCATCACACCTGTTTCCTTTCTTGTATCCCATTGTCTACCGTTCCAACTATTAGGTACTTTTTTCCCTTTACCCGATAGTAATTTTCCCAAATGTAATATGCTAGTCCAGATGGCCATTTCTACAATTGCACCCGTAATTAACGGTAGTTTAGTATATATATTCAACTGCAACCAATACCTGGTCAGCACAAAAAACAGGTATGTCAAGGACAACATAAATCCTCCGTTAAAGATAAGCATATATGGTCCAAATAAGTTGAGAGCGTTGATGTGCAACACTTGAAATGCTCGATAGATGTGACGTAAATTTTCCGAATTCGTTCTTAATTCGCAACTTGAGTGGTATTTCTTTCTACCTAGTCGAAGTTCTGAGGTATAAAATAACACCATATAAACTCCATATAAATTTGCAAAGGTTATGATTAATGTAGTGCTTAGCGTAAGGCAGCAAATTAAATAAAGATGAAAGAGGAGTATTATACATTTGATAAAAATTGGCAAAGGTAGTATTACACTTAAATTAATTAAACCAAATGGGTCGAAAATTGTGAAAATACATAAAGCCAATGTAAGCCCAGCCATGGCAAGTCCAATCGATTTTGAGAGCATGTCGTGAATTTTGTTGATTTTCTTTTGTTCGCTTTTGAAATTGTGCATGTAAGTTTCTGTCAACAGAAAACATAAAGCGTTAATAATAAATTTAAAAATTCATAATTTTAAAATATAACTTACGAAACAAATATTGAAAGAAGCTTATATGACCATTGACAAATTTGCAGGTTTCGTCCGGTGAAAAGACTAAAATTGTCCATACTATTATCATGATCCCAGCTCCAAATAGAAATGCCAATTTTAGGTTCATCAGGTTAAGACTTTTTTCTGTGTAGAGATAAGCAGCATGTAGAATCGCACAAGTAAACCATGCACAGATTGAGCTAAACGTTTTATAAACTATGCGTCTACTTTTTTGAGAACTATCACAGCAAAGAAAGGTTGAGTTTGGTTTTAAGCATATCGTGGAAACTTTGACATATTTAGCAAAATTAAACAAATTTACCAAATTTCGAAAAAGTTTATTGCTGAACATTTTGAAAGCACGATTTTATAAAAATAGTTTAGTTGCATACGGTTTCTACTGCAAAGACGCACAATAGCAATTTTGAAATGGTAAAGTTAAATTAGATTCCAAGAAAATAACGAGTTTTATGGATCTAGAAACTAAATTTAGAATTTAAATGCCAAAAAATTGAATATTAGATTTAACATTTAGGAAAAGCGCTTTTTAATTATAGCTTTCAATAACCATTTAACGACTTACAACTTTTCTTGATTACTTTTTCTACGTTTGGTATGCTTTTCCTATACTTCAGAATGAAATAGAATTTAAATAATTTATGTAAGTTTTTAAAATTGTTACACTGAAATCTAAGTTAACTCATATTTACCGAGTTATATAAAGCAGTTAATTTTCAATAATTGTGTATTCGCTCTTTTATTGGAATTCTCTTGAGCCAACCTAAAAATAATATATAATGCAGGTTACTGCATGCATAAATGATCACTTATATTGTTGTTTAGGTGACTAAACAGATCCTTTGTAGTTTAATACTCATTTTAATATTATTCAAATCATTCCTTACTTAAAATATCTCATTGTTAGCTTTGAATGAATTAAGTAGGTCATGTTCCCCTAAGAGCCAGTAAGTTGTAGTTAGTACGTCCAGCGCCATGACTATTAAAAGATATTATTAGCTGAGGTTAAAGCTTACACTATAGCCATACACTTATGTGAAAATTACGAAAACAAACAGTTTGAAACCAACTTTTTATAGCAATTCAAATTGGTGTCACATGTAAAGTAAAGCAAGCAACGTTCTCAAGCATTAGGCTTGTTATACGCGCACACTCATTCTCTTATGTCCTTTATGCATTATGCTGATCATTTAGTCTTATGGTAATATGTATGTGACTGTTCTTTTTACTCTTAACTTTACACAATACCTAATCATGTTTCGTATCAATTGTATTCTTGTCTTTGTCTTCATTTGACCTAAATAATGTTAACAATCATTCCACGTGTGCTTTGTTATATGTTATGAGGTACCTTACCATTTATAACCATTGTATTTCATGTTCATTCAATTCACCTTTATAATATGTTAACTAATTCTAAAATATTCCAAAGCTATAAATATAGCTCAATGTAAACCATGTTGGAGCTGCATTCTTGTGTAAGTCGTCACTCTGTCTATTTCAATTGTCATTTGGAGTTGCACTAAAAACTCCACTTGCCTGTCTGGTTGTACTAAACCAGACTCTGTTCAATTTACTTACTATTTCACATTCAATAATATTTTGACTCTCAAGGTATTTTATATTTTAAACTAAACCAATTACCAGATCGTTTCTTGCATTTATTTAGTCGCAGTCTTTTAATCAGAATCATTTCATTCATTCAAGTCAATTCATTCAGTCATTCAAGTCAAGTCAAATCTTTTCATTGCCATTCAAACACTCAATTCACCTCCAATCAAACTCAAAGCTCATACATCACGAAATACACTCATCTCCTGAGCATAGCAAGTAGGTCACCGCAAGAGGAGTCGTCACCTCAACAGTAGTTTTGACAGAACTATAGCTATTAAATCTTTGAGACCAACAATTCTGCCATTTATGATGGTAATTAACCATTCTGACGAAAACATTTTCAACTTACACAGGAAATAAAAAGTGTCTTGCATATGAGCAATAGAACTGTACATTTGGGTCATTTATATTCGTAGATTACGATTCTGGAATTCTTTTTGTGTTAAAACTAACAAACACATTAACTTCGGCAATATTTAATTTTGTACATTACTAGGTCAGGTTGCATTTATGAACAAAATAACGTTCAGGTTGTTTCTTCATTTGTCAGACAATGTTCCTTTTGTATATGTTGTTCTGCAATGCTCTCCTGAGCCGCATTTTAAAGTCCGACTCGTAGTCTAGAAGTAAAATTGGTCCATAATAGGCTATTCACTTGCTGATTTGCGAGAGACACTTTTTTGTTCACTAGTGTGAAGCCTTATTTTGTAAAAACGAATTCAAATTTAAGACAAATACATAGGTATGCACTTGGTAATAGAATCCGAATTTATTTACTAAAACTGCTTTATGATAACACTAAATTATACGTTTGTAATACCGGTGCAAATTTATATTAGTTTAACCAAGTCGCAAATCATCTGACTAGACACCTATACTATGTCAATTTTGCGAACTTATTATTTGCGAAGTCCGTGTTTGCAATGTAAAATGTAGATTTTTTAATCTTTAAAAAAATACAACGCATCACAGAAAGCCATTTATAAACCAACATAAACTTCGGATAATTTTAAAATTATGGATATATATTCAAGACCCAACTGTCATGTGGATCATTAAGATTAAGATCGTATTGTACTGCAAAAAGAGATAAAAGTGAAATTGCAATGGGAAAGCTAAATTAGATTCCAAGAAAATAATGAGGTTTATGGATCTAAAAACTAAATTTAGAATTCAAAATGTTAATAAATTGACTATTAGATTTAACATTTAGAAAAAGGGCTTTTCAATTATAGCTTTCAATAGCCATTTAACTACTTGCATATTGTCTTGATTACTTTTTCTACATTTTGTATGCTTTTTCTTAACTTCAGAACGAAATAGAATCAAAATATTTCATATAAGTTTTAAAAATTCATTAACGGAAATCTAAGTTAACTTATATTTACCGAGTTACATAAACAGTTAACTAATATAAAAGAGGCTTTTCGTTCAAATCAAAATTTCATCATTTGTTTGTTCGCTTTTTCATTGGAAGTTATTATCCTAAGCTTACTTAAAGTTATATGTAAGGCTGGTTACCGAGTGCCTAAATTCTCATTTATGTTGTTTTGATAGAACTGTGGTCATTAAAATTTAGAGACCAACCATTCTGCCATTTGTTACTGGTAATTTACCATTCTGATGCTAACATTGTGAACAAAAACGCCTCTTTTGTTAAAAGGAGTTCAAATTAAAGGCAAATATAAGCGAATCTAAATTCATTTACCAAGAATTTATTTTGATAACGCTAAATGATACGTAATTATATGCAGTACCGGTGCAAGTCATAGTTAGTTTAACCAAGTCGCCAATCATTTGACTAGACAACTATACTAATGTCAATTTTACTAACTTATAATTTGCTAAGTCCATGTTTGCAATGTAAAATGTAGATTTTTTAAATCTTTAAAAAATACAACGCATCACAGAAAGCCATTTATAAACCAAACCAATAAACTTCTGATATCTTTAAAACTATGGATATATATCCAAGACTTACCTGTCATGTCATGTCAGTTAAGTGGTTTTTAGAACTTATAGACAATAAAGAAATATTTCATTATTAAAATAAATGGTTTCAAGTTTTCAAGAAGCATTTTGAATTTTGTAAATAAAGCTTACATGTATAACAAAACGGTAACATGGATTCCACATCTAACACTGAATCCATAATATTGAAAAGATATTTAAAACTTCAAATACATTTCTGTTCAAGGTTATATTGCACATGAAAACGTAATAAAGGATTTTTTAGGTCAAAAGATAACAAAAAGATTCCCAATAAACCTGCTAATGAGTGTTCTTTTTTGCATACATTTGTCCTTGCATATGATATCAATAAGATTGCCAAGCCTTATTCAATATTGTTTAGTATTAATTGAACAGTCGTAAACAATTATGGCCTCAAAACTAATGACTTATTTTATATACACTCCTAAAGTTTTATGGAAAAGCAAGGTCGTAGACAAAACTACAAAACTACCAAAAGACAAAACGCATACAATCAAAGTTCCATAAACCCCAATTTTAAATCCAATGCCATATTATCATGTTATTCTCAAGTTTTCGAAATATATCAAGAATAAAATGTAACTGATTATAAAACTCAAAGACACTAATATACAACGTGTATGCAATTATAGGAACCTTTTTATACTTCCGCTTTGAAAATTTCAAATAGTCAAGGTTCAGCCATACTCATTTGAATATTGTACTGTGATCAGAAACTACATGACAAAATTTCCTCTCTAACCTGAAACGATAATGCACACCAAACGTATAAAATTTATATTCATTTTTGTCGTCACACTAGGAAACCGGCTAGGATTTAGACCGTACGCTGGGACCAAACTCAAAACAAGTTGCACATTCATTTCTGGAGCCATTGTCGTTTGATACATTTCTGGTCCTGGATTAGCGCTTATTTTTTCGTCGTTCTTCCAACCCATCTTTACCAATTATACTCAGCCCGTCAATACCAGAAATTCAATTATACCTTGGTAATTTTCGCTTTTTGTTTCGTATGCACTGTACTGGTAGGAGTTTTTACTTTTAATACAAAATGTATGTCAGTTTGCAAATGGATTTTGGAAATATCTTCCAGAATTTCAAAGAAAATACATTAAAACTGAACAATCAGAAAGAGAAAAAATAAAATTCGACTATCTCGTCGAATTTGCATCTATAATTCTTTGTGTAGGTTGTGTGTTTGGTGCTTCTGTTGCGGGACTAGACTCCTTCCTTAGACCTCAAGAACCACTTTATTTATTATTTGGAATCGATCGTCGGCTTATATCCTGGCCTCTTATAATAATAGCTAGCGGTTGGTTCACAAATTATGTATTTGGTTTTGCTTGTGTATTCTTTTTGTTTTGCTATCATGGGTTGTTATATATTGTCTATTTTATGCCTTTTATACGTTATGAAATGCGATGGGGTTTATCTTCTTACAAAACTCATTCCGCTTTACGATCAAATCCTAATCTCCTAGTGGTCACTTGGAAATCGATTGAGGTGTTAATGAAAGTCATGAATGTGGAAATTGTATTTATAATTATATACATTGAATTTGCGTTTCAAGCTGCAGCTGTAATTGCTATTGTTACGATAGTTTTTCAATGTAGTTCTAGTGGTATTTTCAGTCGAGCAGTTATGAGTGTTATAATACTTCTTGCGGCGTTTGTTTGGCCACTATTTTTAACTTTGGCAGGTATCCATTACAAATGGTCTCAGGACACGATTAACTCGTGGAAGCCAAAGTACTGGTCAAAACGCACTGATAAAAAATATATGGAAAAAGTAAAGGTGTCATGTAGTCCATTTAGTTTTGGTAATGGTGGGAGATATTATATTACTCATATGTCTGTACCACATTATTTGCATAGCTTTGGTAATAATTGCTTTACAGCAAAAATAACGTATGAACAAATAGTGTTGTAAATAAACTATTTATACGCCTAAGTTTACTTTAAAGCTTGTAAGCTAGTACTTTAAACTAAAGTATTTACTAAATGTAGTAATATGAAAGGAATAAATTATGCGTTGGAAAGCAAGAAAGATTCATATGACGAATAAAAACTTTATTAGTATTTGACTAAGATACATAAAACTAGTTTTATTAATGGTACACATTCAGCTCAAATCTTGTTTCACCGAATTAACCAATTCAATTTATTTAAAAGAAACTGTAAGCATCAAAAGTCGCGTTGAGTACTGAAACATGCAACGTTATTTATGCACCTGATTTGTTCGAAGAGTTAAGAATATTAAATTGAAATATTATAACTCTTATTGTATCTCAGACTTAAGTAATAATAATTAACCATGAGTGTATGTAAATTGTCTTGTAGGAATGTTTCTTTTAATATCTTTGTCCTTCAGCAACAGTTACTATGATAACCTTGTGTTATACTAACATTTCTCAGCGTTTGATAATCAACAAGCAATTAGTATTAGTATTAGTATTAGTATTAGTATGGTCACTTTTATTCAGGTTTAAAATAATTTTTTGGGTATAAGCATGTTGCCTACATATAAGTAGGACTTACAAAATTAGTAAATTGATTTATGTGTTTAAAATTAGTCGTAGTTTTAATATTTACAAAAGTTATTTCATGCACTCATT
>JAQFZG010002631.1:0-15885 GCA_034695465.1 Entomobrya nicoleti
GCAAATCACGCGTATAAAGCAGCTGTATTTTCTGGTGCTCATTTCCAGGAAAATAATTATTTCCCTAAGAGTTCACAAGAACTATTGAATTCGTCATGGGCAAAGATGAATACTGAAGCGATTTATGTGAAAGGCCACAAAACTTCTACTTGTGAGGTGCATTATTTATATAAACATAGTGTCTACACTAGAGGGTTACTTTGCAACGCAATGTTTTCTAAAGACCTTATTCAAAATATGAACGTGTGGTCTACTTCTTCAAAGTTTCCCTTAACTAAAACACAGTCTTGTAGGAGTAAAGAAATAATATTAATTAACCAACTTAGGAGACTTCAAATGTTAAAATCAAGTTTACAGGCATTTAAAATTAGTTTTCATTTGTCAAAAATATATAAACTACATCGTCTTACTTATAACACATACTGGACTGCTACTGAGCGAGGCCCGGTAGTACACTTGTTTGGGCAAGGTTTGAAAAAATTGGCAGAATCTGGAATTCAAGTTTTGTGGCAGAGGTTGGAGGTTTTTGGATCACAATTGCTTAGGTTAAAAGGTATTAATAATAGTAGCATGACCAGGACTGAACACAAGAAGGAACCCAAGTTTCACAAAATTAAGAATCCATTTAATTACTTAATTGCTACAATGATTGGCAAACCAACTTCTGCAGAATATGAGCCAATACCAAAATCAGTTTATTTTAGAGGGCTTCAGTATATGTGTGGCCTTGTCGTACTTTCAATAGCAGTTTTTCTAATTGAATGTAAAAATTTGTTCCTAACTGTTTTATACTTTTATTGGTTCAAATTTAAGCAAGTTGTAATATATTATTACACTAAAACATTTTTCAATATAATTAAGATAAGAAGGTATATTTCTAACTATTTTAATTAAACTATTATTGTTTATATTTTATAGCATATATAAATTTCAAAACACCACTAAGAAATATTTCATTAAATAACAGAAAACATTCATAAGTTTATGGTGGCACTTGGGAATTTTGTATTTGTATCAGAATTACCTATCTAATATAATTTTATGAATGAGGCAAACTCATTGCTTTTGTAGATTCTGATAACTAGCAAGGATTACGTATAAGTTTATAGAAAGCAAACAGCTTTAAATATACACAAATTAGTGTGTTTGCGATGTGATTGATTAAATATGTTCATATGAAAAGGACTACATTTATAAATAGAACGACTCAAAATGAATCAATTGATGAAAATGCCTACGGTGTGTTGAAATGATAACTGTTAATGAAAGTCACCGCCACACTTGCAGAAATAAAATGAAATCATAAACACGAGTAATTTGGTTAACTAGTCACGTAGTTAAATAAGTAATTTAGTTGCTCTCACACAATTAGCGAATTTTCTGTGTTGAGTTAAAGAAAGTCAAAAGTCCAACACCAATATTGTTACCAGTTCCATTATGAATTTTGGTATACAAATAAACCACACTTAAAATTGGTAAAAACAAGTGGTATATTCAGACGATCATAGGTGTTATCACCGATACAAATATACATTAGAGAAGAAGCAAGGAGGGCTTCATGATAAAAACTGAATACAAACAATTTAAAAGAAATGTTAACAGCTGAAAGCTAATCATGTTCTGAACATAGTGCATTTTGATTCGGAGAATCCGAATATCTCAACCGTTATCCCGAATTGCTACCTCAGGTGGGGGTATGTTCATTTGACCACCCATATTACCGCACACTGATCACACGCTCTGTAGAGTGGTTTAGAATGAAACCAGCAGCAAAGGCTACCTTTCGCGTTTTTGCTTTTCAGTAAAAAATCCATTGGTTATTTTAAATCAAAACCAAAGCCCTTTGTAAATCAGGTTTCTTTGACTTGCATAGAAAAGTAGTGTCCCCTTAACTATCTTTTCCAAAAATTTAAAACTTTTACACGGGCTGAAAATTGAGCTCCGTAGCCATCAAGTGGGATCGTTGTTTGACAGGGGGATATCCTATGAGGCAAGACTAATTATGTCGAAAATTGCACAAGCATGCAATGAAAAATTGAGAAACACAGGCAAACGTAAAACCCTGTTGCAGAGGAGAGAGAGTAATTAAAAACTTACTGCGTCGCAAATCTGTACATGGAACCAAACGCTGCGCATCTAATCTACTCAGCAGAGTGCGTTTAGCGCTTGAACAAGGACCAATCGTCATAGCTTAATCAAAGCTAGTGTGCAAGATGGGGCAAAACGAGATGAGTTAGATCCGATTGAATTACATGCATGTAATGCCAAGAACTGTTTGATATACTGTGAACAGCAGGTCATATAACTGTGTGATGATACTACTTCCAACGTTAACTACCAAAATCAAGAATATAAAATTAACTACTTGAATTACTATGAACATTATACTTGGACTTTATTTCAATTGCATGTCGAATTTCCATTAACAAAAGCGACCGTAAAAAGCCGAAAATCACGTACAAAGACGACGCTTTGAGTGATAACAGACCCAAAGAAGACTTCACTCAAACGCTTTTAAACTATAAACAACATCTGCTTTCTCAATTGCACAGTTCTTCAATTACATTCACAGCTTACAAGTTTTAACAGTTTCTAAGCTTTCCAATTCCCAACAGAATAAATTATTTCCACGATGAAACTACTAAATGGAGGAGAGGAGGTGCAGCTGAGTGGTTTGAATATCGCTTTAGCATGCAGTGTTCCCAGGAGCGATACCTGGCTACTCCAACATTGGATCTGAGTTTTTTCTCTGAGAGCCTGCTTAGTCATGTCATGGTTAAGTGGTAATCAGGGTATTTTCTCTGGTCTTCGCGTCCTTCCTGTCCTAGTTAGAGCTAACTCCTTCGTAGCTTGCTTTATACTTAACCTGTAAATCCTTTAACCTGGACACTTCTGAGTTAAACAGCTCGTTTTACGAGATCTCAGTCGTACCTCACATTTTTTTAAATCCACAAATACATACTCATCATTGTCCTAACTTCAATCAAACCAGCCATGAATTGTCAATGTTTACTGATACACGAACGACAATAAACCCACTTTAATAGCGATCATAACGACGATATTGAATTAATGCAACATATGATATTGATGAACGCCGATGTTGACAATGAGAAGTGCTTTCGAATGATATGTCGCATGCCCTAAATTTGATAATGCAGCCTTTGACCCCGTTTTCTGACCCAAGTAGTCCTGAGCTATGCTCGTCCTATACTCTACCGAGCTTCGCTAAACACTAGTTACGACACGAAAATGTTGCAAAAAAAACTTACTACATACCCAGCATGCAATTGTGTAAACTCTGCATTTAGTTAGCTTTATAGAACTACTCATCAATAGTTTATTGACGTCAAATAATAATGACGTGATAATATTACATATTTACTTATTATGCATTTTTTTAAAAAGCTTACATTTTTTAACAACCTGAAATACATTCAGAATACAAGCTAAACATTTCCGCACGTGCAACAAATTGAAAATTAGCATGTTTTCTGTACACTCCCACCAACCCAAAGTCTTCCTCTGCTTAATTCTGTTACACACATTTACTACAAATGTTGTACGCCATCGTTGAACAAAATAAAATTCGACAATTTCTACTAAATACCCAACCAAACTAATTCCTATCAAAATCAACTGTACATAAAATACTACCACAATATTATGGCCCAAATTTAACCTAGATGGATTATCAATAGTATCCCTTTGAAACTCTCTTCTCATATCGTCCGTTCTTCTCCAAGCTGCATACTCTTTCCACTGCTTAGCAATTCCAGATTCGTACATTGCTGATATTTTAAACAAAATAGGTTTGATATATTCCACATCCTTAAGTCTCCATCCTTTTCTTGTTGACAATATTCTCTCTTTGCCAACACTCACAATATTGTTAACAATTCTTACACGCAGTTTTCTTGATATTTGTAAACGTTGCTTCAGAAGTACACTTGCTTCCCTAATTTCACTTCCCCAACTTACAAATGCTACATTCTCACAAGTTTCTACCTTCCCTACAAACATTTTAGAACTTTTAATAAGCTCTTCCGATTGTTCCTTCTTAGTCAACAGTTTTGTATATTTTAAAATATTTCTATATTTTTCAGATACACTATTTTCGTCTGCAAATCTAAGCGATGAGGTGAGTTCATTATTTGTGGAAAACATGTCCATAAATAAAGAGAAACTTCTAAAATATAATCCTACTGATCTGCAATATATGGAGAAATTTTGCTTAATTAAATCATCATAGATTTCTGGCTTAGTTGGAGACAGAGGTGCTGTTAAAGCTGTTATGTTTTCGCCTTTATACGCATTGCTTAAGACTACTAATGCAAGTATCCAAGCACCCGACATGAAATACAAATAGTTTTCACGGTCAACATTACTAGCAGTGTTATTACCTTGTTCCAAGTACGAAATTACTGGATACAAAATCTTACTTGATAATTGTCGCAGTTTAATTAATGTACCTGAAGATATACCAATAACAACAAATAAAGCTGCAGACACCCCAATTATTACAGAAAACCACATCCAAACCCAATGATCAAATGATGAAATGTATCCACTGAATGAAAACCTTCCTTGTTGAATACCACCACATGTAAGGAATTGTAGTGTTTCTTCTTCGACCGTCATCAAATGAGCATTTTTACCTTGAAAGAAAGCCTTTACGTTTGTATTTAGCGTGTTATTTCCTGAACATTTGTGTTCACCTGATCTACGGGAATACATTTCGCATAAAATCAATTTATCTGCATTCATTCCCGTCTGGAAATTTCGGAAGGTGATTTCCTTATTTTGAAAATGTTGATCAATTATTTGCAATTGATCTTCAAATTCAAAGTTATTCATACTTAAATCACCAGTTGACCATAAATGCTGGGATTCATGTTTGTGCGCAAGATTTTCCAAACTTTGAAGTAGATTTTTCTCAAAGTTGAATTTATTGTAATGGAAGCCGTAGATTTGGTTGCCTTCAATTAGGTAAATGGCTAACTTCAGAGTTCCAATAGTTTTGTTTGTTTGAAATTCAATTACAAATTTCACAAAGTAATTCGACATTGCAGGTGGTTTTATATATGAATTATCGTGCTTGACATCACTAGCCCATAAATCCTAAACGGTTTTATAATAATCTATTGAACCATTTATTAAAATTACCTGATGAACACCAAATTTTTCAAAACTTGGGGTTTGGTAGTCTCCATGTTTCGAACTAACCCAAGATTTACTGTCGTAAGGACCAAGTGGTTTCCTTTCATTCTTTTTAAATACTCTGGATCCCCATTTGCACACAAGAACCGGAAATAGTAGATCCAAAAATCCTTTTGGAATGTCTATCCGAATATTTTCAAGGTTTATGTAGAGCTGGACTGCGCAATGGTACAAAATTAGCTTGGGTTGAAATACGTACGAAAAATCAGGATTTTCTAGTTCAGATTTTAGATGATTTGATTGGTTAATATTTAATAAAATGTATTGGCTAAGAACTACTGGAGTGCTGAAAGAATTTAAGTCGTAATATGAAATTCGAATGGATTCGTTTAGTTCTTGGTTGCCTGTAATAACTTTAAAACTTGTTATATGAAAAAGACACTTGGGAAAAAAATCGGTTATTGGGTCTAGATCCCATTGATGAACAGCACCACAACTTTGGACTATAAAAGAAAGCAAATGAATAAATATAGTGGTATCGGAAATCCACATGTTTGACATTTATTATAGTTTTTTTAGGGAAAAAATCTGTTTTGGTAGGATAATTTACTCCAGTGAGATTCCAATGTTCACAATAATAATTGATTTCTTTATAAACTACAAATCTTTCCTATATCTCGGGCTGGTTCAAACGCTAATACTTTATCAATTTGCAATCAATAGCCGCCACCATTTTTTTTATATAAGATATACCACTAGACTGATTCAAAATTCTTTCATGTCCAAACCAAAAGTAATTAATATTCTAACAAGTGTGGATACCCAATCAAGTTGGAATACTCATCAGAAGTATTAGCCAACCAAACTATACATGACAACGAATTGAATATAGTGTGTAAGATGTATAGCTGTAGCTTTACTTGAAACCAACATTTATTCTAGTTCATTCCATCAGAAAAATTAATTAGAAAACTGGATCAATATTCTGTACTTTACTTTATTAAAACTTTCGTAACTAGTGATAAATATTTAAAGCTAGTCAATCTACTATATGGGTTAATGCGAAGAACAAAATATTTAAAAAGAATTATTTATATCGAATATATTGTTCATGTTTAAATATGTTGCAAATACATTTATTATTATGGAAATTCTGAAATAAATAGAGTTAGCCTATGAAAGGCTTGTTGTAACACGGAATACATTTGAAAGGCGAACTTGAGAGATCAACTTTTAAAAAATGTAAAAATTCATATTTTCTTGTCGTTTACGATTGGGCTAACACATTAAACATTTAACTAACGGTTGATAATGTTATCTAATTAATGCCGTCTTTTGAAAAGCAAATCAAGCGATTTTCGGATGATAATGATTACCACATAAAATTGATGCTTGCTTCTTCTCTGTTATCAGACAGAGAGAGTGCTCGTCAACGTGTCCACTTACATTTGACTGATTATGACCTGTTTTACACTTCCATGGGATTTCAAGCTTATGTGTCAAAAGTCAGAAATTGTTTAATGTGTGCCAATAGCAAATATCATGTTTGCGAAGGAATTAAATATATCCATGAGTATAGGATCATGCGGAACATGATGTATTGCCAACCTTATCATTGGAACAAAATAAATCAAATGTCGGTATCAGTCAGTTTCAGAGCGTGGCTTCTCATGTAAAAAGTATATTATGGATGACCCGTATACCAGGATGAATGACATGTTTCATAGGTATTTTTAAGCATTCCACTGATAACAAAATTTGCTCATCTAATCGAACCAACCAACTAAGCTTGTTATATGGACCATGTTATCGAACATGAAAAATCATGTGAGTAAAATAATTCAAATAAAATAAAACTTCATTAATTGAACAGTTTTCATAAGCCGCACATCATTTTACATAAGAATATCAACTGCTCAATAACTATACTCTTGAATTATTATTTTGAAAAAAAAAATCGTTTAACAAAATGGGTACTGAGCCAGACAAAAGTGATCTCAAGTTAATGCCCGAAAATTTGTTGTCCTCTGAAGTTAGAAAGGAGGATAGAAAACCTCTATCCAATAAGCTCAAATATCTCACTGCTGCTGTAATATTCTACGGGAATGCAGCTTTTGTAAGTACATCCTAAACTTAAACTCATATTCAATAAACGAAAATATTTTAATAAATGTATTTCTTAAAAGGGCTGTGGCTGTACAACTTATGGACCGGCTCTAACCAGCTTGCAAAATAAGTACAATGTTGACGACTCCACCATATCGGCTGTTTTTACAATTCTAACGTGTGGTGGCATGGTTGGGGCACTTGGTGGTAATTTTCATAAATATATCACCAGTTAGCTTTTATTGACAAAAATGGTACTAAGTAAATATTTTGCGTTAATTTTTTCCCCAGCTGGAATTATTTTCAACTGTGTCAATCGCCAACTTGCAATCATCATCAGTTTCTTAATAATGGCTACCATGATGATTTTAACCCCACATTGTCCAACATTAACAACCTTCTTTATGACCGTAGCTGTTATGGGAATATGCGGTGGATGCTATGATGCCGCACAAATTGTCTGGATGATGGAAATGATGCAAAAGAAATGCCCTCCTTTTGTTCTCGCTCAGCATTTCTTTTGGGCTGTTGGTACGATCTTGAGTTCATTAATCATGGCACCATTTCTTAAACAAGACGAAGATAAAGAAACTGAAGAACCGGAAGTTGAGTCTAATTTAGTAGTTCCTTATACAATTATTGGGTTTTTAATAGCGGGGACGGCTGTATGTCAAATTTTACTATTTATGTTTATGAGATATCGTCCACCTCCACCAGAAATAGTTGCCGAAGCAGAAAAATTTGAGCTTGAGTTAAACGACGAGAATAAAAGTAGCAAGGAAACTACTGAATGCATGGTTGGTAAATGGTCATTACCAAAACTACAAAGGTTTGTCCTTGCCGCTGTTTTCATAGGGGCTGTAGTTGGTATGGAATTGTGTACATTTGAATTTTTCTCGAAATTTGGTCAAAATTCGAACCTAAAATTATCAGAGAAAAGGGCAGCGTACACGTTAACTGGAATGACTACTGCGTATGCAACGGGTCGAGGTTTAGGAATTATAGTTGCTATAAAAATTCGTCCTCAGATAATTTTATGTGCTAACATAGTACTTGTTATTATAGCAAATGTACTTTTAATTGGTTGGGCTAGTAATTCTTTGACAATTTTGTGGATTTCTAGTATTACATTTGGTATAGGATTTTCCACAATGTTTCCAGCATTTACTGCGTACATTGAAAGATATTTGAGATTTACTAATTTCATTGGTGGGTTTATGATCGTTTGTGGTTCTGCTATGGCGGGATTGTATCCACTAATTATTGGTAGATTTATTGAAGAGAATCCGGTAGTTTTGAGTTACACAGCTTTCTTTAGCATTGCTTTGGTTTTGTTTTCGTTTGGAACGCTGAGTTATTTAACTCATAAAAATAAGACCAGGTACTGATGAATTAGAAATATTAAATTAAGGTCATTCGAATGTTTTATGGTATGTTTTTTCAAATCTTTATTGATTTTGCATTTTTCTTCCGCAAGATAATTTTAATGATATACATGTATGTGTTACCATCAGGCAAGCTCAATTTATGATAATTAGCCAAGAAATAAAAAAATAACCATTTTTTGGGGGATTTTGTACTTATTATGATTCGTCAAAATTTATTACATCTATTTGATCGCATTCATGCATATTGGTTCTGAAAATGGAAATAGTTGAGCATTAAGTACGCCTATCTTTGCATCATGAGTATGTTACACATATGATTGTGGGTAATCAGTTTTTCAATCCGTCAAGAGATAAACTTTGATAAAAATCACATGTTAATTATCAATAATATTATATTCAATGACATTCTTTTAGCATTGGGTGTAAATATGTTATTTATTAAATTATTTTAAATATTTAAATTATTATTACGAAAATCCCTTCGAATACAGCTTCATGTACTATTGCAAAACATTCTAAGGTAAGTGTGTCATGCAATTCAAACATGTATCTAGCTTCTTTAAATATACCTTTATACAAAAGTACTTACATATATTCTGACTGATTAATTGAAAAAACTAATTATTTTCAAAGCAACTTAAAATTATGTACTGAAAAACAATAGATATTTTTTTTTTAATTTCTTAGACATAATAATTTTGCTGGAATATTTTTCATTATTTAATAGCCGGAAAGCAGAAAAATACACAATTCATATTTAAAAAGTTATTCACGAAAGCTGCAATTTGAAACCCATAATGCTGAGAGCAAGTAAACAAATAAATGATTCATTAAAATGGTAAACTGAAAGCGCAGGGCAGAGCTTATACATACATACATATGACTAAACGACATTTTGACAGGGTTAATTTATTTAAAAGGATTAATATTAAAACAACCTCTTATGTTGAAGTCGCATATACACGTAGAAATATATTTCGTGTGTCAGCGTAAAATTGTATTGATCGAGCCCTAATTTAATTATGATAGAATTCGAGTAATGGTATTATATTGCTGTGAGTCCTATTATTATATGTTATATATAACCGCCCGGGCCTGAACATTTAATTGCTTTACTTCCACAAAAGAACAGAGACAGTGGAATCGATCATTGAATCAACCCACTGAATTCCATGATCTCGTTTCAAAAATTTCAATGATCCATACTTTAGCTTGAGTGAGGAACATGATAAGGCAAACCGGTTGGCATGCTTCACTTCATTTCTACTACTTGCTTGTTTCATGAAACTTAAGGACCGCCATGAACGAATACAAGCGTTAGAGCTTTCATATGGCTTTGCTAGAAAGTCGTGAGCAGAGCAAATATTACGAGCCCCAACGATTGCTAGATACGGAAAAGCTATCCAAGTTGCCAATGACATTTCATTGTACAACTTAATAGCTCCATAGTTTACACATATATGACTTATAAAAGCCAACGAAAAGACAACTTGAATTTGGCTAGCAAAGCACTCGTTGAACATTCCAGCCAGGAGCTGAAGACTTCTGTAAACTTTAGCCCTTTCTGAATACGTTCGTTTAAAAAGGATGAAACGGACTGCCTTCAGCTCATTGCACCAAAACGAAAACATTACGCACATATTGACAATAAGTAAAATTATTGAATTGTTGGTTACCCATCCGAATGCAACGATATAAGCCTCAAGAACACTTAACATGACACGAATATATTTCGTGTTCTGTACAAAAGATTTTCCATCACCAAATGTCCAATTTGCGAAAAAAGGGGGAGACGTCGGATTTCGAAAGCACCACACAAATACGCAAAACGCAAATACGAAAACAATCAAAGCTGCCCCTCTCATCATGCCAGCCAGGCCGTCATCCAACATGGGATACTTTTGTTTAAGGTGCGCCAGATGTTTTGCTATGGAAACACGTACGTTATAAACTTATTACAATCGTACTGCTAATTTTTGTTAAGTATTTTCCATTCGAATATTTAACTTACCACAAGTTCTATTACTGAACGTGACACATCGCCAATAAAGTACGGCGACGCCGTGGCTAGATTTCCAAAAGAATATATTGTGGATCAAAGGACAGAGCAACGACATAAGGAAAAATAGCTCCACAATAAGTTTAGGTGTTTGTTTCTCCCGATATAGAATATAAGACTGCATCGATAGAAAAATAACTTTTGAAAGGAGTGCAACGTTGTTAATTTTCCATATAGTTACTTGCCAATCAGTGGTATGAATTTGAGTGTAGAACTGACGCCGTTTGGGATCCCATTTTAAGCATACGAATCCAAAAATGTAGGAAATGGAAAAATAAGCGTGGAAAAATTTAAAAGTTTGCTCACAAAGCATTGCAAGTTCTGGTATAAGGAAATGTTTTTTTGTCAACCTGTCTTTATGTAGTGGTTGTTTGGTCAACTCCAATTCTTTTTGTCTTGATTATGTTTAAATATGCGATGTTGTTGTGACCCTTTTCCGCCTTTTTGTCCGCTTTAGTTCATAAATGTTTAACAAAAAAATTCGCCGACAGAACATAACAAAGTGTTTGGCATATTTTCCGTTAAGTGACAGCGAATTGTAACGTTATAGTTTTAGTCAATAACGGAGTGAATGTCTATCAGTATGTCTGACTGTTCATACTTAAGCGAAAACTCAACGAATTTCTTTCTTTCAACTTTCAATAGTTTTCTGCTGATAAATATGTTTTGTTCAAATTGTAACACATTTTAAAGTAAAATATACCTTGATTAAACCATTTTGGCAACAACGAGGTTTTTTTCTTGTAATTATCAGTTAATATGGAGCTAAAATGATACCATTTTATTTTGGAAGTTAAATGTGTTATTGGCACTTTGTTATACCAGGAATATGGGTCTATATATTAGTTTCGGACAGCTAAAAAATTAATCAAATTAATAATATACGCTTAATTTTCACCAAATAAGGACTCATTTTGGAAGTAAACAATTGAATATTTATCAACGTTTTATAAGCACACGAGGCGGATGAATATGGGTTAAGCGTAATAGGAGTTTTCCCAAATTGATTTTATTGAACAGCATGATATTTTGGAAAAACAAAATGTTTTCAGACTTTGATGGATGTAACTGTATGGCGATTTTTCGCCTTCGTTGTGTGATGAGCTTAAAATATTTAAGAGTTTGGTTATGATATACTTTAAGTGGAGCGGTTATAATTTATTTGAGTCATTATTTCCTAGCATTTCATTTAAATTTTTATAATTTCTGGGCAAGAAATTCTAAAGAGGTTTTAGTGACGCATTTGCCATGAGCCGATTGTAATTTATTTATATGGAAAAAAATCTTAAACAGAACGCTTGACTACAACAAAAAGTTATATCGCCTAAAATTGTGTAAAACGCTGAGTTATTTAACTCGCAAAAATAAAACCAGGTACGAATCAAACAGAAGTATATAAGCCATCAAAGAATTATGTTTCATTTTACTTCAAACCAAATAACTATAGTGTTTGTTCTGTCGTAAATTTATTTCAATGATAATTTTAAGGGTAATCTTCAGACAAGCTGAATTTATGATAATAAGTTAAGAAACAAAAAATAAGGCTGGTGTTTTGGTTTTTGTACTAATTTTGTTTAGACATAATTTATTACGCATATTTGATCGCATTCGAACATATTGGATCTGAAAATTAAATGTTTAGTTGTTTTCAACGCTAATTATTAATAAAAACCTTAAATATATGTGTGCAAACTTATATATTTGTAATAATGACTAAAAAAAATATTTTATATATTCTATATTTTTAACTTAAAATAGTAAGATTAAATTGATAGTCTGATTCACTAAAAAGTTTAGAATAATCAAAGAAGTCATCTTCTCATAATAATTAACAGCCCCAATATAAATCCGAATATCTCGACAAGCCCTTATACAACGCCTGCAGTCTTTCCAAGCGAAGCTCACACTTTTGTCTGCTCCTGCAATGGATCTCATGT
The DNA here is from genome assembly GCA_034695465.1 of Entomobrya nicoleti. Classification (NCBI taxonomy): domain Eukaryota; kingdom Metazoa; phylum Arthropoda; class Collembola; order Entomobryomorpha; family Entomobryidae; genus Entomobrya; species Entomobrya nicoleti. The sequence continues at coordinate 12,651 of JAQFZG010002631.1, forward strand.
TTGCCAAAATACTTTTACTTATTTCATTGACTTTTCCAGGAAAATAGTATCCTATTGCCACTAATACTGTTAGATTCATAAGAGAGTAAGCGGAAAGTAATAACCCAGTCGTGGAAGTGCTTGATCTCAGTTTTGGATGCAAAATTACTGTTCCCAGCATAACCATACCAAACATAAGTATAGGCTTGAATTGCAAAGCGTATTTTTCTTGATAGCAGTTGTTGATTCGGCCTGCGTGTATTTCCAGTTGACGGTATTGAGCAAGCCAACTTTTCAAAATATTTGTTCGAAAGGTTATAGGTCTCGCTATATTTTGCCTGAGCATCTTAATCATTTCATAGAGTGCAATATACCAACAAAACATTCCTTCGTATAAAAGCAGAGCGCTAAAATTAGCTGCAATTGCAAAGTCCACAGTTTCGAAGCAAACCATGATGATCTTGAAACAAATTGGGAATATAGGCCAATGTTGAAGTGCAGACGATAAATACATTGAAATAGGATCTAAATCAATGAATGTAGCAGCTAATGCATCAAATATTGGTACTACTATTCCAAATACTGGAAGATTGAAGTAGAGAAACTTTATAAACAAATTTGATTTTACAATTGGAATACGAAAAAATGTGTTAAATATATTGATATGTTCTATACACTTTTCTCGGAGGAAAGAGATCGCTAAATTGAAACATGAGGTTATGATGATGAAAAAGGCAAAGCGGATGATCGCATCGCCGTTAATTTGTTTTCCTTGATTTTTCAGATCATGAATTAGAAAAGCAAATTGAATTAATCGAACTACTGAGTGAAAATACAGTTGGATCTTTAGATTTTGCAGAATTGTTAGATAATCGGCGTTTAGATCCAAAAGTTTATTTGGATTTTTGCTTGGCACAATTAAATTTAAGTTGCCTGGAAACTTTTCTATTAGTCGAAATTGAATACTAAGGAAACCAGGTAGCTTATCATTAAACAAAAACTGTTTTAGAATACTTTTACTTCTTTTAAATGCCATTTTTAGTTGCATATTGTAAGCTTGCAAGCTACTTGTATACTAAAGTTTTGTATAAGGAAATGTACAGTTATAGCAATTCGTATGGCAACTATGTTTTTAGGAAAATTAGAAATGTTTTTTGACCTCGAGCAGATTCCGGGCATAAAGTATCAAACCAGAAGCTAAACTAAAGGCGTCTTTTTGGCTATAGACATGTTTACAATAGTCTTAAGACCTTTTGATGTGAGATAATAGTAGAGATGATGTAATTTGTTATAAGAGAAGCTTGGTTAGAAATTGTTTTCAAGAAAGCTATCAAACTAAAATTAATTAATGAATTTCTTCTTCCTATATCAGATATAATTATTCCTTTAGCTATAACTGAGGTGGGTTTGGAGCTAGTCACTCGGCTTTTAAGGTCAGAAGTTCAAAAGTTTAATTAGTTTGTAGTGGGCGACTTTGTTATTGGAAAACTTTAAAATAATGGATAGTCTGTGAATGTTGTTAACATTTATAAAGTTCATGCTTCCACGTGACAGTAAAGAAGCGTGTTAAATCTTGTAAACAGCACGTGTGTTATCGTATGCGGATATAGATACAACATCCGTCTCAGCAAAGACGCCTGACAGGAAGTGAACTAATGTACTAACGTGTATATGTATTTAAACTGGTGGCGATTTATGCTTACTTCCAGTTAAAATAACTCGTGTTAGTTCAAATTATGTTACCCCTTTACAAATAGTTTAGGTATTATAACTTCGATATACTTATAACAGTAAAGTACCAACAAATATACAATAAATATACTAAGTCTTTGGTCGCTATAGCAACTTTTTCCCGAGTCAACCTTTTATCACTGTGTTATAAAAGTACTTGGATATCCTCTAGAGAGTAATATAACAAAAAAAATCTTTATAAGTAGGAAAACTCACATAAGTAGAAATCACGTAATTTCATACTTCAATTTTAAGACGATAAAATTAGGATAGAGTGTGTTATAGATTTCTAGCTGTAAAATATATGGTATTATTGGATTAATTCGCTTAATAATAAAAACAAGTGCTTAAAACACTGATACCATCATTCCCATAATTGGAATTTAAAATCAAAAAGTTACATGAAAGGGGAAAGTTCGACTAATGGAATTTGATATAATACATAATACTAATATATAACATCAGAAGTAAATAATAAGTGAATAATTTTCGCTCATTAATGTTAGAATTTTTTGGTTTCCACCCCAGCAATAATAAGTAGAATATATAAAATCCAGATTTAAAGCACAAGTACATATTTGCCACTCAAGAATACTGCTCAGCAATGATATTGATTAATAGTTACAAATAACTATACTGACCAATATCCATAGGTTATCTGAATATGCTGGTAAATGTAAAATCTAATGGTGTGTAAGAACGGATATTTTTCAGAAAAGGAAAGTTTATAGGCAATTTCGAAAGCAATTATAAGAGCGTAGTCAATAACACTAAATTATTAATGTTTTTGTAATTAATTGGGTTTTTACAATGAAGCTCACCATTGGCTATATGCCTATATCTCACAACTGTTGCCCAATCAATAAATGTTTAGTTGAGTTGGTTGTTATCGTAATATAGCTTATAGCATACCTTAAAATATTTTTGTAGCTTTTCTAAGCCTATATTTAATATATAAAAACTAAAGTTTCTGAAATATTCTCATTTCAATTTGTTTTTTTTTGCTTTTGATGTTTTCACTGAAATAAAAACAAAAAAATGTTTATTGGAATATTTTTCTTAACTTTAATTTTACTTCTGGTGGCTAGTCATCAGGGAATAAAAACTATTAACTTTATGTTTTACGAAATATCTTCAGAACAAATATCGGAGTACAAAAGTTTAAGAGACTTACCGTTCCCAGAAAATCGTTTTAAAGGATTGCCGTTGTATTTAGTCGTGAAATCTCTTGCTGCAAAACTTAACGTTTCTAATATAGTTACTCAAAATTGGTATAGTCCTACAGTTATAAAAAGCCTGTATCCGAAAATTAAACAATACGATCCCAGCGACGAAGTAACTATTCTCACATATGTTAGCACATTTTCGACTATTGGCTACAGTCCAGTGTACCAATGGGAAAGATTTAACGGAACTTCCAACAAGCCAATCGTTTTCAAGACGAATAATATGATTTGGAATTTCGTTTACTGCGACCTGCCCCGTTGGAAAAAGGAGCCGATATGGTCATTGAACATTTTAACAA